>JAHLSL010000015.1:2346267-2541489 GCA_025920805.1 Petroica traversi
ACACACATACAGTTCTGCAGAACTGAACTTTTCCCAGACACAAATGCAAGTGACAAAAGTTTAGCACCTTTAACTAGTATAACACAGCAGATTGAGTCGATGTTACATGGAATGTCTTCCAACTAATTGCTTTAGATACTCAAATTCTCTATGGTTCAAAAAACCTCCTGTAACTCCCAGAAGGCTGGGAGCATCTTACAGGATAGTGTTCCAATGTTCTCAGCCTACAGCTCTTCCACTTGGAAGCAGGATTCACGATCAGCCTGGCCTAGAAGACTTTTGCAAGAGATGTGATATGGTAATAAATTATGTGAGTTTATTTTATGCAGTGTTGATTTTTTCCTTCATAGGTACAGCTGTCGCTATCAAAATTGCATTTCATGCTTCCCCTTCTTGAGCAAGCAAAAAATGCTACTTGTTAGTAAGTAATCTTGCATATTGGCATCCCTGTAATAGGATGAGATTTGAGGGTATATAATAGGTTAACTTTGGAGCCTAACTTTTAAAGCTTGTAATGGTACAGATGAAATTTTCGGTCAGAACACAGGAGAGGGTAGTGTGTGAAAACACTGAACTGTTTGGGAAAGTTTTATTGGGACTGTTCCCTGACCACAGAAGTAATTTTTATCTGAGAGGACTTACGAAGACATATTTTTAAAAGAGAAATAGTGCTAAGATTTTGGAAAGGTATAAAATGGACATGTGAATAGATTATGTATAAAGAGGTCTGGAGGATGCCAAGTGTCAAATATGTGCTCAGCAAGAAAATGCATGGCATTAGTTTTAGTGCTTAATAAGAGGGTTGGGATGCATTTTGGGAAACAAATTTACATTTTCAGAATGGCAATGATAATACATCCAGATGGGTATTTAAATAAGATAGGGATAATTGAGAATTTTATTTGTTTCTTCAGAACTTCTTAAATGGATCTCTAAAATTGCTCAAATTCGGAGATCCATGTGTTTCAGTAGGAACAATGTTTGTGCAGTGTTTTGTAGTATTTTTGTCGTCCCTCTGTCCTGACAAGGTAAATCTTTCTCAGAAAACCATAACAAAGGTGGAAGAAAAATTTCAACGGAGACAGTTTGGCATTTTGCACAAGCTGAAACAAAGTGGCTGGAGGTACTTAGTGCAAAACAAGTGCTAGAGATGCCATTCAGAAACTTCTCTAATGCACAACTGAAATCCTAGCTTTGAATATCCTGAGAAAAAGAAAGATAGGCTATAAATACACAACTATAGTCTTGTTTATTATACTTCTGCTCATTAGTAAATGCAGGGGGGAAATATAAAATTAATTAAAATTAAGATTTATAGCTAACTGGATCAAACTAAAACTCCTTTTTAGATACATAAGACTCCTAGACGTTTTTTGAAAGAAAATGATAAAAATATATGCAGGTCAAGGACCTGCAAAATAAATCCTTGGACTACAACCTTTTCTGGTTAAGTTCAAAGACAACTGCAGAAGACTGTGGAATTTCTCTCGACACTTCTGGTTTTGAACACATTTTGAGTAGAAAATCAGTTTGCTTTACTCCAAGTAGGAAATTTTATGGGTATGGTCCACAGAAGGAAATGGGTATGACCACAGTCTTGGTGGAAATGGTAGATGGAAAATGATATTTCAAGGTTAATATGTTCTTATGTTTTTGATTCAGAAATTCAGAGGAAGAAATCCCTTTTTAAATTGTTCAATAGCACCTGTTCAAAATAAAAGTAGTTTTGCTTATTATCTAGAATTTCTAAAAAACAAATGAACATTTTGTCTATTAAATGTTAATAGCTACATTTGTTTTAAAGCAACAATATGGGGAATATTCTATTTCTATTCTCACTAGAAGCTGCGATCAAAGATTTTAATAAGTATTTGAAGAAGCATTAAATTTTAGTATTAGAAATAATTTCTACAGGGAAAGTGAGAAAAGACTGATGATTCTTTTTTTATCTGGTTTTCTCCCCCCTCTCTGCAACGCAAAGAACTGCTGCCATTTTCATTTTCAAGAAAATTCAGTTAAATAGTATAAAAGATCCTCTGTGAAACATCTCACTTTTTTTTTCATTTACCACGTGGATTTTTGAGCTTTTTGAAGTACAATGGCCTACCAGTGCTGTATAAATGGTTTTGTTGCATCAGTTCCCCAGGCCTAGGGAAATACTGCAGCCTTTTCTTTATTCTAGTTTGATATTCTTGAATCATGAACTGTCAATGGCAAGTGCTCTGTAAGTTACTGCCAGACGGTGAAAACCCTCATGCCTTGGTTTGTCTCTAAAAATATTAATTATTTCATTGCAGTCATGTAGGGTTTTGTTTCATGTTAAGCACATGTTCACTCAGCTAAAAAACAATCAGGTTTGTGAGCTTCAGAGATAAAATAATTTCAGAAAAAGCAAAGTGAAGATGTTAAGAATTCTTTTTCTGACACAAGTACATACGAAATACTTTTTGTTGTTAAAAGCATACAAAGTGCATCGAGGGAGATGTTACCCACTCTATTTAAAAATGAGAAACAGATATGGACTGGCATAATGATGATATTTTAAAAATTAAGTAGTTTGCATATGCATTTGTAAACATCCGTTATTAGTATTATATGGAAGAAATACCCATTGAACCTGTACCTGGCCATAATATTTATTTAGAGTCTTTATTGATGTCCTTTGCAAGCGAGTTTGTGGTTTTGCTTCTTTTGTGAATTATAAGGTAATCAATAGCTTGGAAAAGTAAATAATGTCTCCAGTCATTGCACTAGATAGCTATTATTTATTCAAGATCTCACTTCAGCTATGGAATTATAAAAGGTGGGCTACTGTAACAACGACAATAATTACTTCAATTATGCTGTAAATAAAACAGAAATTGCATAACCACTTTTTCTATCAGATTTCTCTGAGGGCTATAATGATTTAGGGAGCTTTTACTGTAGTGTAATGGCAAAGAGTATTTTATTCTTTTAAAGCCCATAAAAAAGTAGAAGTATAAAACCACTGTATGAACATCAGCATTACAGAATATGTAGGTTTCCATCAGCAAATAATATAACATGAAGTAAATATTTTTCCCCAAAAGTAAAATCTGGGTTTTTCAGTGTTTCTTTCAGTTTTGTATTATTAGCATATATCTTTCCTAACTTTGGTGGATAAACAGCCTTGGCTTGTATAGCCATTTCTGATACTGTGACTTAGAGCCTTAATTTGATTCTGATCCCTCAACACATATCATACATTCAGGGATGCGTAAATTTGAATTTGGAGGTTGCCTGCTGACTTCTAAGTAAATAGGAATTTATGCAGGCACCAGCATTCTTATAATTATTTTGTTGGTTATCTTGCTGGATCACATCTAAGAAGCACAAGAATAATCTGAGAAGTAAGTATATGTGCAAATATATTACTGTAAAAAACTGTATGGCTTTTATCTCTGTAAACTATAGATTATAAAATTGTTTTCATTATTTCAGAGTTTCTGGTAACATCTTTGGCTAGGACATCAGAGCCTATCAAAGTTTTCTTTGTAAAAGTATCTAAAAGACAGATCAAAAGGCTCTGGAACATTCACCCTGTGTGCGGCATTGCTTTCAGATTCTCCCCTTAGGTAATGAAGATTTTATCTCAATAAAAGATCATATCCCTGAAATCTGCAGGAGTTACAACTTCTTGGTTTCTGGTTCCTCCATAGTTTTCCACAGCTCTTTTAGTTCACTTTTGTTCACACCTCTGTTTTCTTCCATAGTAGAATCTGTTTTTCAAGATATTTTTTCCTGTTGACGCTGTGTGTAGCTCAAAAAGGAGAGTGGCCTTTGGATCCTCCCTTTCCCTGGCATCATCCCATTCTCCCTGCCAACACTGCTTTCTGTGCTGCATCCCAATCTCTGAGGTTCAAAGAGAAATACTCATCTTTTTCATGTTATTGTTGTCTCTTCTGTGCATCCTGGCTGTCTCTTAATAGAAAGATGCATGTTGCATGTTATACGTATGATCTACTTAAGCAGAGTTAAAAATCTGTACAGCCAAATTCACGAATCTTTCCAACACATCCTCTAATGTTCACACGTGGCTTTTACTGCATATTTCCAAAGATTCCAAGCCCACCTGCATAAATTCATTACCTGGATACATAACAATTTTAGGCAACTATCAGACTGTAACAACACTTAGTTATTTTAACATTTTTCTGCTACCAGTTAATTTTTAAACCACCTTTTTTTTTTTTTTTTTTGGTCCTGGAAGAAATCCTCTTTTTCCATCACAGCTCCTGCACACAGAGATGCAAAAAAACAGGTACTTCGTAGCCTATTCTACTTTAGTGTGGTGTTTCCTCTCCTAAAGGGATTTCTCAGCTTTCTTTTAGATTTGGTTCACTTCTGCATCACAGACTTTGGTCAAAATTGCTTTAGGATATGCTTTCTACCTAAAAATTGAGAATTCATTAATGAAATTTAATTATTTTTAAACATGCTCAAGGGTCATAATTACTTTAGTGTATAAATAGTCCACAAAACTGATATAAGTAGCTTCTGTCATCTTGTCTATGACAATTAAAGACCTGCCACAGCTAATTACACCACATACCATGTACAGCTTCTTTAGTTTCCTTTCTTCTTTACCTTGACAGAATTCTTTTAACAGAAACTTATTGTCAGTTATATTCTTTTTTTAAACATGCTACTAGAACATGTATTTTCAGATACCTGAAAATACTATATGTGGAACAAAGTCTTATTTTATTGTATGCAGATGAAGTGCTTCGTGAAGGTGAGAAAGTCTAAACTTAATGAGGATGTATTCAATGTTAACCTCTCATCCCTGCCCACCTTAAAATGATTTTCTTTTTCTTTAGAGGGCACTTAGGAAAATAAGATGCTTTCTATGCCATGAGAACCTAGCAGTGTCCTCTCTCATTACTATAACTAAATATATTTTTTCCCCTATAGAAGGGGAAAATTTTAATGCCAACAGTTTATCACAAGAGACACCAACAAACTTATTCATATTAGGACATGAACCAATTAGCCCTGTGCATTCCATATGGATAGTGCTGTCACAGGGTATAAATATAAAATAGAAATACTGTGATATATGCTGAAATCTTATCAGGCTCAAACAAGGATCCTAATGGTGCAAGTAAAAAGAACTGCTGTAACAAGGGGCATTGGTGCCTGCAGGCAAGTCTTTGATTCTGTACCTTTCCATCTTGTAACATTCTGTACTGAATATCCTTGTAGTCTTTCTCAGCACAACCTAAAAACCTCAACTAATTACAAAATGCAAGAAGTGTATCACCTTAGCTGCCATTGTACAACACATTCTCCTGCTGTGGGTGTCACTTAGAAATTAGGTGGACAATACTAAATTAATCGTTCTTGTGAAAGTAACTGAACATGCTTAAAGAAAAGAATTTGTAACAGCTACCAAAAAAGTTTTTTGGTAAATAAACCAATTCTTTGATAAATTAAATACATTTAATTGAAAATTAAATATTGCTGGAGTCAGAATCCTTAATGAAGTGTCAATAAGTGACCTCCTGTTTTCATGACAGGCAGGACATGCAATACAAAACCCCATATGCAGGGTCAGTGACTATAAACAGTGCTGTCCGATGCATTTTGAACACTCCTTTGCAAAGGAAATATTACATATATTCATTGTGCCTTGATATCCTCGTGGTATGCATAGCAAGAAGACCAACCTGACAGAACTCTGATTTCTTATTAATTTTTAGCCATTTTAACAACTTGGTTCCAAAGCCCTGAAGTGTTATGTCCATTTTAAAAATAATTTATCAGTATTTTGACCATCAAATAATTCTCAAATCTGCATGATATCCAGTTTTATTCAGTGATGCCAACCAAATGCTGTACAACTCAATAAGCATATCAGCTCAAGAGGGACCTGACATATAATGAGTTTGAACTACATTGACTAGTGATTCAAAATCTGTAGGTGTTTGACATGGCCCCACCACCAGTTTTCAAAGATATAAAAATATATCAAAATCTGTTTTTATTTTTCATTTGCTCTTGTGCAGCTTCTCAGAGCATAGGAAGGGTAGGGGATTTCTACTTTCTTCTTTCTTCTTCCTTGCTTTGTAGCTTTAATGAGAGCTGGAACATGTAGAGCTATGCACAGAGTTGTCAGCGGAGCAAAAGCAGCTGGGATGACCAAACAGCTTTTTCAATCACCCTGGCACAAGGAGTGGTCCAAGGAATTTTGACCTATCTGGTTGTTACCCTCTGAGCTTTTGCATGATACTCATCACTATTGCATGAGTTCCACTCATGACTATCAATTTAATTTCAACCCCGACCTGTGGGGCAAGAGATTATTATCTGTAATTGTCATAGGAGCCAGAGATAATGGATGGGGCTGGGTCAAAGACTCAGAAGAAAAATGAATGATTTACAAGGAAACTTAGTATAGATTATTCACATTTACTCCAGAAAGTGCAGTGCTTTAAAGTTCTCAAGTCCACTATGGTTTTATGAATGTGCTCTTGTCACCTCTACTGTGACTCTGATGACACTGCACAGGAAATGGGCCTCATAAGAGTTTGACATTTCAGTACCTACATTGAGCCCTTGTGCTCTTTTGCTGGCAGCACATAGACTCCATCTTGATCTACAGGTCAGTCTTCTAGTGAAAAGTTAATGCTTCCCTTTTAGCTACCTCACAGATAAAAATATTTGAGAACTTTTAGTGCTTAGCTTGAAGTCAAAAACTTCAGCAAGAGTCAGAAGTCCGGGAAGTTACACTGTTTCAAGGCTATGCCTAAAATTCTCCATCAAGCAGGCATAGAAGAATCCAGTGATCTAAGCACACAATTTAAGATGCTGAGTCCTATTTATGCAGAAATTCAGAATCATACAGGTCTTTCTGTGTTCGTGACACAGCTTAAAATTACAACCCTGAAAATGTTTGAAGTTGTGAATATTCATCATTCTTTACATGGACAACAAAGTTTCAAGCCAGCTCTACGGATCCAGAAATGAGGAACGCACCACTTGGTATCAACTTTGAGAATACAATTAAGAGGATGTGCAGTACCCTGTAGGAAGGTTCTAGATCATCTACTATGATAGGTTCTAGAATCCATTTCTACATAGAAAATGTTTAATAAATGGAAAAGATCTTCTGATAGCATCTGCTTTCTTTATTTAACATTTTACAACTTCTTCCAGAAATCTGAGAGGGGTCTAATGACTTACAGCATCCTTCATGAAGTGATCCCTATTCATGCCCAGAGCACACTGCTTGCTCAGTAAGGCAGAAGAGCTTTGGGAAAAAACAGTATAAGATCATGCAGATACGGAATATATAAAAATGCAGATACCTAAGAAAGAAACATCTCATTTCTCAGAGTTTGCTTTTACAACTGCAGTAATACTCCCTGAATTTATTTTTTTTTTTAGTTTAGTTTGAGCTTCTCCTGTTCCTACAAAAGAAAAAAAATGACTGAAACTGGCTAGGTGTTGTTGAGAAAAATATTAGGTTTATTTTTTCCCTACCCTTATCCTTCTTCTGGTGGAAAGCAGCACATAAGAAACAGCTCAGTTTTACTTTATAGAGTTTCATTTAAAGATACAGAATTACATAATCAAAATCATTTTTATTTCAGTCTAGCTGTCAGAAAACAAGCTCTCTGAACTATTTTGAGATTCTGTCCTTTTTCATACACTGGTGGGCTTTGGTTATATTACAAACAATGACCACGAAATTACCATTGCCATTTTAACCTAACCAAAGACTACAGAAATTAAGCTTTAAAAATATACTAGTTAATAATAATTACATTAAAGTGATTTTGGTAATGAATTTAGCTTCTGCTGACTTGCTAGATAACCATATGGTTAACTTCAGAATCAATCAAGAATTTTCTTGGACTTTACTTAGCAGGGTGACATAAAATTTAAGTACATGAAGTGTGATAAATACAAGCTGTCTTGGTGAAGATCGCTCTGTTGACTTAGATAACGATTGAATAAGAGAAGTGTAATAACAAATATGTGCATTGATATTTTAAAGTAGAAATCAAGCCAACCTATTAGAATTATCAATAGAAAGTTTAGTATGGTTAACACTTTCCTTAGTTACATACAGTAAGCAGAAGCCGTGTCATGCATACAGAAAAACATTATCACACTTGCTACAAGCCACAGGGCATAGGCAATCAAAGATATAGTTTCTTTATTTTACTACTATATTACACCTTTAGCTGATGCAAACAGAAAGCTGAATATTGTATAACTCTCATGGTACACAAGGATGCCGTTTTAGTCAGACTGAACACCCTATGAGGCAATTTTCATTCGATTTTCCTATAAGGTGGTATACAAATTTGTCTCTAATGGAGATATTTTTGCAGATCCTTGCTTGGCTAAAAGGACAATTTCACCATTATTGCTCAAATTCCTTTAATTTGAAGTGTAAACTGAATGTTTTTCTACATTGTCTAGGCACAGAAGTCTATACAGAAACAATATACAGGAAAGAAAAGAAACACTGAATTTCTAGTTAATATCTTCTATCCAAATGATTGCTTTGCTACAGCATTTGTAGTGATGTGGTCCTTAACCATGACTCATAAAGCATGGGTAGCCTCTGAACCAGAGGTGAGGTACTTGACTGGCAATAACTGGATTACCACCAAAAAATGACGCCCAGATTCAACTTGAATGCTTTTCCAAAGTTAGGTTGATGAATTTTTTTTCTACTCTTCCAAGCTTCAGTAAAATTTTTCCCACTAAGTGCTGATGCTTCAAAGTCATAGAGTTAACAAAGTCCCAGTCTGACTTCGGGCTGTGACCATTTTTATCAACAATAGGAAGCAAACAAAGAGGATTTTTGATTAGAAGTAATTTTTAAAACAAATTTTATAAGCACTAAGTTCGCTCCTAGTTTGCCAATGAAATACTACCGCCAAACATTGTGGCATTAATGTGCGTGAGTAGACAATAGTAGCAACTACTTTACTCAAATGTTTCAAGTTTCCACCATTGCTGGGGACAAGGAATATGTTGTGTTTTGCTAAAGGATACTTCTACAACCAGAGAAAAAACAGTAGCGCTGGAAGACTGTGGGCCAATGTCATCAAGTTCCTTCAGTGCTCAGTTCGAGGAGATGAGATCGGAAAAAATCTCAACCAAAACTTAATTCCAGCAAAGTATTTCAATTAAGGTGTTTTTAAAAATCAAAGGGGATTTAATTGGCATTGTCTAGACTAATTATAAAGTGGGATGTACAACTCCACACATTATGGAAATTAATAATTTTTCCTCAGTTTCAATAGTCAGGTGAAAATGGATAAAAATAAAACAAAGGGAAAAAACACCACCAACATCAAAAACAAACCAAAAAATAGAGAAAAAGGGTAAAATTTTCATAGATTCCAGAAAGAAGAGGCATGAGACATGGATGTGGCCCAGAAAGGGAGATTGGCATATACTTCCATGGATGCAAAGAAACCTGAAACCCTGAATTGCAGCTTGCAACTTAGAAAGAAATCTCCTAGGTGCAGGTTCACTGTTTAATCAAGTTATATCCACTGGTGAGCATCAGAAAAAGATGCTCAGATATTCCTCAACATCCCAGAGATCCAGAGAGATTGCAATAAATGGCCCTATTGCAAAGTCTGGTGGGGTTGTTTTTCATGTTTTTATCTGTAAACACTCTAAGAGTATTACACTCCCTGACTTGATTTTCTTGGTAAAGAAAAGCAATTTTAATGAGACCTTTACTTTCCTCCCCATAAAGTATCAGCTGGCCAGCCTAAGAGGGGAAGTGCTAATTTGCTAATCTTCTCTGGTTTACTGTTGTTTAGGCAAATCTCCTATAGCTGGTGAATTGATTCAGAGGTGCTAAATAGTAGCACAGAAAAGCTGTAGTAGCCCTGATTTGTCTTCCTGATTGTAAAGCCAGAGAACATTTCAGGTTTAATATCTTTGGTAAGCTAAACTGGTTAAACATGCTTACATCTAAGGGGGTGAGATGTGTTTGTGTTTGAAGACATCATATTTGTTTTGAAGGTTTGCTCAACTGTTAGAAAATGATCTCTGACAAGGTGCTCTTTTTGTCTCTGAGGGTCATTGAAGGTAGGCAGCAGTCACCTTTATTTTGTGAAGCAGAACAGGAAAGGCTAGGCTAAAAATTGCAGTCTGATGCCATGTTATTAAGCCCCATATGTTGCAGCCCACAAAAAGATGGTGTGGCAGAGAAATGTGCCAAGTTTATTGGGGAAAGAACAGAGAGCTATAGAAAGATAAAAAGAGCTACTTTTTCTTAGGTTTACAGTTGAGGTTACAGCAACCTTATGATTGCAGACAGAAATGCTGATACAGAGGCTTTTTGCAATGAAGTGGACTTAATGTGGAGAGCAGCTAACAGGCAGATTTTTCTCAGAGTACCAAATGTGTTGTGGACCCTCATATTCTATACATGTGAAGTTGAGGGGATTTTGAGTCTGTCAGCAGAGAGGTCATAAGGGAGAAAACAAAAGAACTGGAATTCATTTCAGTGCTGCTTTCACTTGCACATGCTGTAGACTATCAGCTTGGAACATAATATTTCTCAATCTACCTGTCTGCTTCTCAGAAAATAAATTATACCTATCATTTATTTTCCTATTATGACGTTTAGGGTCTATGCCAAACTTGCACTATATTAAAGAGATAGCAGTAGAAAAGTAAGTGTAATGATCATTCAGATTTCTGACAAAAAATGTTCTTTAACAAAGCTTTTGTGTTCTACAGCAGAAGGAGGAGCATGAGTCAAGGCTACAGCTCAATCCAGATACTGCTCTTTTAGTTGTAATTAATTTTGTGCCATAGGTAATCCCATGATCAGCTGGATTCCCGTATATGTACCTTTAAATGCAAAGCTTGAATGTGTACCAGACTAGCAAGAAAAAGATAGATTTCTGTGTTGGATTTTGTGAATTTGCTCCTGGCAGGGTAAATATTTTTTCTTGCAATATGACTTGTTGGTATATGATGATGAAACTGGCCTCTGTTTAAAATAACTGCTCTAAAAAGGAATAAATACCCAGACACTGATGGCTGGATCACTGCTTTCAGTACTAGACTGCTGCAGTATATAGCATTTTGAACAATAATGTGTTTTTATTTTTTAAAATACCGTATCTTCATTTAAATCATTAGTACCAAATGCCCTTAAAATTCTTCCTACAATTTTTTCCTGCACATTTACAGTGATACTGCCTTAAATTATAGGACCCAGACTATTCCTTGCAAATCAGTGCTATTTTAAGCACTCTTTGTAACCTTAAATAAATGTATAACATCTATTCAGTACAGTATAAAGGACTTCTCCAGATGGCTTGATCATGACAATAACCTTATTTATTGTTATGACAGTACAGGGGCAAGCTGCACCTGTGGTCTCTTCCCCAGTCTGTCTTGCAGGCTTCTATTTCAAGCGACAAACCTTACCAGCACTTTGGCAGGATCGAATATGGCAGTTGACCTAACTTCAGACTGAAGCCATGCTCTCAAATTCCTGCTCCAGTTTCATGTCAATCAGTGCCTTATTCATCCTTTACAAGTGTTTTCTTCAGAAAGAATATGCTGACATTTCTTCTTTTACTGTTCTTGGTCTTAATGCTGGGACACTGCTCCCATTTCTGATAGGGTGAACCTGGTAAGCCAACTGTAAATTTTTATTTTTTCTCAGTGACACATTTCTTTAAGGTTTTGTGACAAAGATCAGAGTTACAGAGAGTATCTCCCTAAAAAGATGTGTGTTATCCATTTCCTGCAGAAACACATCACAAGTGCAGGAAAGGTTGATCACAATAGGTTCTCTTGCCCAGGTCAGTGGAACATGCAGGTGGCTGAGCTGCAGGAGGTGGTGATAAGGCTATATAACGTCAGGAAAGCTGAGAAGGAGTTAAATAGCTGTTTCCAAGTGCAGTCTGCAGTGAACCTAGAGCCTGCAGCCAAACAGCTGAAATCCCCCCCAACAGCACACACACCATAGGAAGGGGGCCAGTAATACATAAGAATGGAAGCTTTCAATGGCAAGGACCAGCAGGAGAAAGAGACTTCCTTGAAGCCTGAGGTGCCCTTACAGAACCCATTCACTGCCCTGCAAACTGAAGAGGAAAGACCCGTCACCTCAGGAGAGCTGCTGAGGCTGAGCAATGCAATCCAACCTGTTCCCTGTGCAACAACCAGTGCAGCTAGAGAGGCTACAGGTCCTAAATAGCAGGCAACTCTTCCAAGAGCTATGGAGCCACCCATTAGGCAAACTGAAGTGCTCTCCAGAGAGATGTGTTGCTCACCTACAGCTCATCTCAGGGATGTCACCCAGAGGCTGTAAAGCCTTATTCTCTCTCCTGCCAACTACCCACTGCTGTTGTTTCTCATGGGCACCAGTGATGCACCCAGAAGCAGTCTGAAGGAGTACCAAGAAGGATTGCAGAGTCCTGGAAGCAGCAGTAAGGGACTCTGGAGCACAGGTAGTTTTTTCACTAATCCTGCTGGTCAGAGGAAAGGGGTTTGTAAGGGCTGGCCGACTCCAGTGAACTGACAAATGGTTGCGGGACTAGTGACAGCCAGGGGTTTGTGCCACCATGGGACTCACTTTGAGAAACCTGGTCTGCTGAGGGCTGATGGAGCCCATCTATCAGAGAAAGACAGCAGCATCTTCATTCATACATTTGACAAGATGATGACGACTTTAAATGAAACCTTCTGGGGAGGGGGAATATTAATCCATTCCACTACTACTAGTTTGATCCCAGTGCCAGCAACAGATGCTCAGAAGCCTGCAGGGATATCACAGGCTAGCAGCAGAGCTCGTAAAGAGCAGCACAAAGGAATTCCAGCAATTCCAGCCAGAAAATTGGCTTCACTGGAGGCACAATTTAGATGCCTCCATGGAAGAGCAAGCAGCGTGGGTAATGGATGAGGATTTAGACATGTGCATGCCTGTGGGGATATGACCTAACTGGCATTGCAGGAATATGGTGGGGTGGCTTCTGTCACTGGAATGTTGGAATGGAAGGATATGGGCTCTTTAGGAAGATTAGATATGGGAGGCCAGGAGGTGGTGGTGTTGCCTTCTCTCAGTCAATGACCAGCTGAAGTGCATGGAGCTCTGCCTGGAAATGGATAAGGAATCAGCCAAAAGCTTCTAACTCAGGATAAAGGGAGTGCAGGGACAGGTGACATTATTGTGGGGGTCTGCTACAGGCCACCTGACCAGGAAGACCACATGCATGAGGCCCTTTACAGACAGATAGGAGCAGTCCTTGGTTCGGAAGACCTGATTCTCATGGGACACTTCAGCTACCGCAACATCTGTTAAAGGGACAGCATAACAGAGCATTAGCAATCCAGGAGGTTTCTGGGCATACATTCCAGGTCATAGCTTCATTCTCTAAATCCAGAGGTGTCCCTGCCCATGGTGCTCTTACACGCCCCTTCCAACCTAAACTATTCCATGAGTATGGCAGCATGACTCACTACAAATAAGCATGACTTTGCTTAAAGCATATTATTCTCTTAAATTTAGGCAAACCCACGTACTTCATATATAACATCAATTGTTTCTACACAACCTTGTTTCGTTCTCAGTATCTCTCTTGCATCATTTTTCCAGTGCTGCTTTAATCCCTTCCTTTCTATGAAATTTTTGTTAACATTTTAATACTTTTTATGATCATAAAATTCCTACAAGTGAAAGAAACCTGTTAATTAGCTGAAATCAGGCAGCCAGAATTTTTGCAATTATTAGTTCCTCTCTTCTTGTCTTTAGTCTAGAAATTTCTATATTTTATCCGTGATGATTTTTTTCTAACCAAGTTTTATCCAACAAGCCCTAATGATATCAACCAGCCCAGCTGAAGACAAAGTATTTTTAAAACATCGCCTCCTTTGTCCCCAAAATCAATAAATATTTTTATGTTATAATAATATAAGAATAAGACCATGATGTTCTTAACTGCTTCAGTTTTTAGAAATGTAAGAATATCATAAAAATCAATCAAAAATTTCCCAATCAATAATAAAAAAATACAAATTTTTATATAATGTAATCCTATGAAATAACACAGATTGAGATAAGGACGGTTAAGAAAAAGTTAATGAATAAAAAGGTTAATTGTGTACCAAAATGAGGCAGCAGAATGCTGAAACCCAAGTTGTCACATACAGGTGTATCTTAATTTAGAAACAACTCTTTTCTTATTCATTTGTCAGCAGTGGTTGTTGTCTTGACAGTAGAAAATATTGTGGTACTGCTGTCTGATTAATAATTTCCATTTGCAATTTGGGTGTTGCTGACTACAATGGAATCATTTTCGAAGTGACTTCAATGCTGTATGATAAATGGATGGATTTCAGGAAGAGGCCTGGATCTATAGACAGTGCTGGCCATGGAGAAATTGCTCTCTACTTGTTTCACTACTTCTAAATTTCAGTTGAATTTTTACTCATTTTTCTTTATATTTTTATATTTTCCAGTGCCTTATTGCAGCCTTCTGTATAGTTTTTGCATAGATATTTTTCTATTTTTACTACAATTCAAGCACAAACTACTGAAGATAAGAAGTGTTATGTGGGGTTAAAAGTTACATATTGTGTTTGTTGGCTTATCTCCACCCCTTGTGTGAGCACATTGATATTCAGCTTGAATTTCAGATTCTTATTGTTTTTCAAGAATAATCAGTTAGATGTTTCATCAGTTAACAAAGAATAAACTGTGGTCCTTAACTTCCAACCTCATAATCTGTTTCTAGACTGAAAGTTAAGTATGTGTGCTATAGGCCCTGACCACACACTGAAGTTTATTTTTTATAGAAGACTCAGAAATTTTCTTAAAATTTTAGTTTTTCTGGAGGAAAGGATACATCTGTGGTGATAAATTAATAAGAATTTTTTCATTGTTCTGATCTATTTTTGAGGAAAGAAAAATAAAAATGTTAAAGTGGGATAATTTTTTTTTCCCAAAAGACTTAAGTATTAAGCATGAGAGAAAATAAATAAAATCCAGTATAAATAGGAAAATATTAGTACTTATTCATGTTATTAATTTTGTGATAGGGAGCAGGAAAGGCACTGATCAATAGGGATAAGGACCTCTGCAGAGTATTGCCCATCACTACTGGCTAGTGTTATAGAAATGGGGAAATCCCTGCCCATATCTCCAATAACATCTAAATGTGCTGATAAATGTTGAATGCTGCACTGAAATTTATTTGTTAGGCACCTCTGAGAATCAATCTGTAGGATGTGGATTAAGTAAATACAAGTACTCACCAACATGTCCAAGTCCGTGCTCAACACTCTCACTAAAACAAGTGGAAAGATGGAAGCTTCTTTAAGTCAGTTTTGACATCTGGAAGCGCCTTTCCCTTTCTCTGTTGACCACAGAGGAAATTGTGGACAAGGCATCAAACTTCAATGAAGGTTTAAATTTGGCCAGCACTATGCCTGAAATCATTTTAGTATTGTTCCTCTTTTTGATTTTCTGTTCAATATAATTTAATTGCTATATAACATTCTTCGCTGTAAGAAACATTTTCTAATTGCTATTTTTATTATTCTTTCCCTGTGAATTAATCCAGCTTCAAGTTACTTTCATGACAATACATGATACCATGTGGTTCTCAGCAAGTTTTGTGTCGAATATTTAGTACAACTGTGTTGACATTCTGCCAGACTCTTGGTGAGAGCTGCTTGTAAGAAGTCTTGTAGTTGAATCTGCTTCAGTTTAAGGCAGGTCACAAATCTCAGTCACAGTTCAGCAGATCACCCAGATTTTATTGTCTGAGTTAGCCTCTTTTATGGCTGGCTTCCAAAACAGCGTATTGGGGTATGAGTTCAGAAAAGGCAAACTAGGAAACATGAAGGACTGAGAAGGCACCATGCTGCTAACATGCAGTCTATGCTTTGCTAGTCCTCTGCTTCAGCTCTTGGCATTGTCCCTTGTGAATAACAACAAATTGAACCATTATAAAAATTGATATAATTGTTCATGGGGACAAAGGTTCTCTGTCTCTTCTGGAGTTTAGTGTATCTATTATCTCTTCTGTCTTCTTAATCAAGAGAAGCAGCTGACAAGAAATGTGTTAAATGTTACTAGTAGGAAACCCCAGATAGCAAGACTCAGCACTTCTCTTTACTACAGAGAATACAAGTGATAAGCTCTGGATAAATTCCTTTTTCTCTTCATTTAAATCAACCTACCCGTAGTACCAGCCAAAATTAAACATGGCCTTTCCTGAAATCTGTTATCATGTGAAAAATAACTTAGATCTACAGAGAAGTAAATACCAGATTTTATAATATGCATCTATCCATAGCAGTAGCATATACTCCATTTTGCAGAATGAAAGTTGAACTTTTAAACTGCAAGTTTCAGTATTAACACTCTTAAGAGTGTATTGGTGAGTACTGCCAGAATGTCTGATAAGTAGAAACAGCTCACTGAAATCTACCAGTAAATACAGAAATAGTCAGTACATTCTGGAGAGTGTTTCTGGGCCTATTCTGTAGAAAACAATTCTTGGCTACAAAAATTTGCAGGGAAGCATTTGGGCATGAAATATTAAAAGTATTTATTGATGGCATTAACATAAATTTTCTGAATGGCATAACATAAATCATTGTCTACATTTTTTTGAATGTCATTAAAAGACTGGTTGCTTACTCACTATAATATTACATTCATCACTCACTGTTATTTAGAATAAAACAATTTAAACAATCTACCAGCAATACAGGGGTTTTTTATGTTAAATTTGATGCTCTTTTTCATTATTCCTCAGGTATATTGATTAGATTGGAAATTATAGCATGTGTTTCAGAAAAATATCTGTCTCTTAAACATATTTGCACAGTTTAGTAAAAGACCATAAATATAATAGCAGTGAAGAAGGTCATAATACTTGTTCTACTATTCCTGGATGCACAGTAAATCTTATTCTCCTTTTGACATGCTTCCCATTCTGCTATTTTTCTGTGCAATAACCCCTTTATAATAATAATAATTATTATTATTACTTATATAATTTTGAGTATATGTTTACTTGTGTTCTTCAAGATATTACAATACTTGTAACAGTGAATTTTTATGACCATTTTTATTGCTTTTTTTTTTCCTTCTTTATTTTGACTTCGGAGCTTGATTTTTTTTTTTTTTTGTCTTGTCTCATCCTTCCTAGACCAATCTGAGTGCTGTTTCAGGGGTTTTTTTATTAATACATTAAGTTTTTTGTTTCAACCACAGCCAAACAAGATTTTTCTTGTTCTCTGGAATGTAAACTTATTTTTTCTCTTCGTTTTCCATGCCTGAGTTATTAGCTGACATGTTTATTTTCCAGATCAGCTTTTAAAATTTGTTTTCCTACCTTTAATTTATAAATGACATAATCAATTATCTATTCTTGATTTCTCTGGAGAATCCTAGGCAGAATATTTGATTGTCATGCCACAAGGAAAGGTCTTTTGGGCAGCTGACACCAGTTAGCCCAGCTAGTGTCCAACCTCTCTTGAGCCCTGACACATTTCAGGCCTACAAACACAAGAACACATCTGCCTTCAGTGGATTTATGTCCTCTGCACTGTTGCTAACAAAGTCCCATAGCTGTTCATTTTTGCCTAAAGAACGAGTTCTATAAGTAGATGGCACACTGACTTCTAGACTCTAATTAAAGCTTATTTTTGGTCTTTAGGTGCAATGACTACTCTTCTGAGATGAGCTCTTAATTAATGCACAGAGATCCTGAAAGTCCCACCTCTCAACAGTAATGATTGACATCTGAGGATACAAAAATTGCACTAATTGAGCTTTCCATTTATACGCTTTTCTGCAGCCAGCTCATCAGAAAAGGTAGGAGAACAGATGAGCATAAGAACAGTTATTTTTCAGCCATCTCTATTCTCAGGCTGGCGGGGAAGTCTTACAGAACTATGGAACATTTTTAACTATAGGAGTCAACTCTTCAGATTTTACATATAAGATTTGTTTTACTATGAAAATTAGATTTTTAGTTAATTGATATGCATAATTGATATGAATAATGACACAGTATTCAATAATAAAAAACCCAAGAATACCTTATAAGTCAATGGCCAAAGTTTTGCATCACAAATAATGTTGCATTGATATTTATACATTCTGAGCAGAAGTTGTGTGGTATTAAATATTTAAATGAGTGAATGGTGGCTTAACTGGAAATGTTCTCTTAATTTTGACCCACGGTTGGTATCAGAGGCTTTATAATATTTGTAAAGCAATTATTTCTTTCTAGGCTTCAATTTAATACTTCAATAATAAAATTCATGGTTAATTCAACTGCATATTGTTCTGGAGTCAGTTAAGGTGAAGTCATTGGGTAAAGTGCAGTATTCTCATCTGAGCTGAAGTTCACAAAAAGGTACTGATAAGAACTTGGCAGGTGGAGAGGAATAAAGGGCATGAGGAGGTATCAGAGATAGCTGGCAGAACAATTGCGTTGCAAGAAGTACAAGAACCAGGCAAGGGGGGAAAATATGGAAAGGAGGCTAAACATATACCCACATTTATTTAAAGATTTATATGTTTTAAAAAGCAATCCAGGGTGCAATAATCTTTGTTTTCAGAAAACATTTCTGACAGTGTTTTTTTGACTGGATAACTTAGAACACTTTACCTTATTTATTCCCTGTATGCATCTTTAATTTCTGGTGACTTACAACAAATATAAGTGAAAATGAAGCTCATGAAATAGGCATCAGATTTTCAAGAAAGAAATCTGCTCGGTTTCAATGTTTATGTTTGAAATTTACCAAGTATCTCTGCTTGTTTCTAGAAATGGGGGTGGGGGAGAAACTGGACATCTTTGAGAATCTTTTAGGATTCTAAAAAGGAGCCAGCAGTTTAATCAGAGGGGTTAAGCTTGAGGGTTGGAGGAATTACACTTTCTTGGGGAATATCCATACTGAAGAAGATTAAAGCAGAAATGCTTACTGACATATGCTTAAAACCGGAATAGAAACAGACCTAGCTGTTTGTATCTAGATGAAGAGATCCATGGGGAAAATGTAAACATCCATATTGTGGGGACCAGACTCTCTAATTTCTGAGATGTTTCACCCCTCAACTGCAGCACAAAGGCTGTAGAAAAGGGATTGAAAAGAAAACTAAAGCAAGGGTTATATAAGGGAGGTCCTGGAGAGAGAGCCACCCCATCAAAGCAGTACTATAATTTTGCAACATCCCCTTTGTGCACAACAGGGTTCTGGAAATCTGTATTTTCTGTGTAAGATTACAGAAGGAGGCAAACTGAGAGTATGGGTAAAGAATTACTTGAGAGTCCAGGCCTTTTTATTTCTTCCAACAAAAATATAAGGAAAAAGTGAAACTTAAATTTGCAGTTAGAAGTACAGAGATATAAATGAAGTACAGAGAAAAATAAAGAAGGAAGTAAAAAATAAAACATTAGAAAAGTGGCTAGAATATCTAGAATAACTGTACTCTTAGGATTAGTGCAAAACTATTCATAAATTCTCTGTGAGAATGTTAATTTCATCTTCTTTGTGAAATTACCTTGTCTGAAGTAATGCATTGCAAATTTTTGCCTACCCATAGTTTATAATATTACTGTGAATTTCCAAATTGCATGCATAGAGGTAAAATAGATAGGTTTTAAGTAAATTTTCTCTTAATTGCTGGAGATGCAATTAGACTTTCCCAAAGTAGCCAAATTAGATTGTGTATTATTTCCTCTCTAATTTGGCTACTTTGGGAAAGATTAATTGTTTGAAACATTTTGGTGGAACCAAAGCATGTTCTAACTTGTTAAGGAGAACAAAGATGCTTTTGTACAACATAATAGAGCCACTAGCATGTCAAGGTCTAACTTTATTATCATACCTTCAGAATTGGTATATTTTAATACTTAAGAAACGGTAGCAGCTCACTCTAAGTTTCAGTAGACTGTATATAAGTAGAAATAGCTATTAACAGGAAACGCGTGCATACATTCAGAGTGTTGGCAGTGGTTTTAAGCTGTAGTTAAAATGTATTTTGTGCTAATTCAAAATCATAGTTCTAGTTATAACAGCAGCTTTAAAGATCATAGCAAATGTCAGATCAACTGAGGCCAGCGTACGCCTCTTGCTTTTGGTAATCAATTAGACATTAATGATAGGTATTTCATTTTGAATAGCTGCAACAATAAATTATTCTCAGGGTAACATGGTGGAGCCTAGTCTCCTTTGGCTTTTGGAACCAGTAAAATAACAGAACATCAGTCAAGTTAATAAAGTGTGCCCTTATTACACATTCTGCATCTGTACATAAACTGCCAGCATATGATCAAAGACTGCAGCTGTTTCAGTTATATCACAGTCACATCATAGGCATTTTATAGTTATAGCAGAGAGCGTTCCAGGGACAACACAGTCACCTTGAAGACATACAGAGTTCAGTAGAACCTCATTAAATTGCACCTTGATATTATATTAAACTAGTAGGACATCTATTAGGTATGGTATATATAATTTCCATGCTAAAATTGTTTTGTATGCGTGTTCTATGAATGGCCTATATGTCGTCTCAATAAATCTTGGGTTTTGTTCACACAAAACTTCAGGTAGTTCTACATTTACATATTTTAGTTTTGAACTGGTACTTGCCAAAACCAAAGGATTATTCATAGTCAAATGGATGTGTTTTGTTGCACATGTGAAGGCATTAATAAAAAATTAATTACTAACTAAAATATTTTGAATGCAAGCTGGAATATTAAAGTGTGTTTTCACAGCTGTTGACACATTTTTCTACTTCATGTCATGAAATAATGTTTTGCTTGAGTCAATGGGTTTTGGAATTGACTTTACAAAAGTAAAATTTCACCTAGTCAATTTTTAGTTATAATCAGATGTGTTTTAATAGCAACAGACTACCTTTTCTATATTACCGAGTTTCAGTCTGAGAAACACAAACAGGGAGAGACCTTAGTAAGAAAGTGATTCAAAGATTTATTTCTGAAAAATATGTTTTACAAATTACATAATTTTCCACACAGAGTAGCTAACTGCTGTATTGCAACAAAATCAAACTGGCAACCTCCTTGTCTGCAATTTGAAAGACACTGTAACATCAGCCTTATCGCTGTCTTAGCACTATGTTAGACTTCACCAAAACAGTATAACTTTATCATTTAGGTAGCTAAGCTGAATGAAAAAATATAGGCAGCCACCTAATCTGAGACTTGAATCTTAATAATTTTACAAAGTTTTTTGGGGATTTAATTCCCTAAGCAAAATGAAGAAAAAAAAGAAGTGCCCAAGTTTACTTAAACAATAGTTCTAATAAAAAATACAATCTATAAAAAATACAATCTTGTTATTAGCTATTCTTCTTAAACCTATTCACACTTTGCAGATAAAGTCACATCTGTGTATTTATTCTGATAATTCTTAATGTGTGTATTAAAAAAAAAAAAGGAATGGTTTGTAAAACTAAAGTTAGGTGGGATAATAATCTATTATAGTAACAGTCAAATTGCTTGTCATGTCATGAAGGGTTATGCTTTAATTAAGCAATAAGGCATGGCAGGGTGTGAATTACAATGTAATAATTCTTGTCTAGTGTATTGTTAGGCAGGAGGCCAAAGGCCTAGTGCCACTGAATGCTGCAGGAATGAATTATTATGCTGTAATTTAAACAATTCGATATCATATTGCAATAACTGTAAAATATTTCATTTTAAATTTTAAAATACATATTATAATTTTTCTATACATTATTGCTCCTCCAGTAAACTACTTAGTTGCAAAGGCTATCACAGAAAAGAGACATTCTCTTTCTAATATATTATGTTTAGATTTCTATTGCAAATAAGCTTTGAACACAGTTGTTTCTGAGAGATTTGAAAGATATTATTTTGGTACTATTCATTCCTAAGATAAGCAGAAAACATACAGTTCTGATGAACAAATGCTCCCTAAATTCTTACTTTGAACTGCAGTCTAGTTCAGTCCAATGAAAAGAAAGGGCTTTGTGAAATTACCCTTACCTAGGAGCCTTCCATTTAGTGTAGGCTTTGTTATCACCTTTACTTTTTGAAAACACTTTTTTTCTTCTTCCCATTCTTCCTTATTGACACCTTTTCAGAAGACACATCATTTACAGAGCCCTTCAAATTCATCTTTTGAACTAATGCTTCTTTAAAAAGTTGTATTTTATTTTATTTTTCCCCATCTTCAAAAGCAAAGTCAATAAGAAGACAAAAATACAGGATTGTGAAATAGCTCCCATTATATTCCTCTTTTACAAAGCACAAAGATACTGTAAATAGTTGGAAATGTTCAAAACAGTGATGAACATGGATACTTTTCTGCATTTCCATTGGTCATATGATATAGGTAGAATACACTGTGTAGTTAAAATTTACAATTATGCTAAGAAATCATACCTAATGGGACATGTTTAAAGTTATTTCACAGTTAAGAGAAGTTAGAAGCCTCATCCATTGATGCATTTATTTGTTTGTAGCTGAGCGACATCAGCCATGTTAGTGGTATCAGAAAAATCCCCAAACTATTTCTTCACTCCTGTTAGATTCAATAGAACTTGACTAAAATAGAGGGGCTTTTCTCATTCTTTTACCTGGCTTTTGTGGCAATAATGTAAATCAATAGAGCTTCCAGATGTCACAGATCTGCTGTACAGTATCACTCCAATCTAAATCTCTCTGTGTGTTCTGCTTTTCTATTTTTTTTTGGGTTGGATTTTCATGTTCAGTCTGAAGCTGACTGTTGCCTGAAAATCAGGTACAGGAGCAATTTGCAGTTGCAAAACTGACTCCTTAGCTGATTGAAGTTTGTTGTCCTTAGGTAAAACCAGAATTTGCCAGTTGACTTAAGCACATTGCAACAAATATACTTCCTTTCAGTGTTGCAACATTTGCTATAATAATACATGCAAACCATGTTTAAAGCTCCTTTATTTTATCATCACTTCTGTACTGGAGTGTAGATGTAGCAGTAATGTACTGTACTGCAATGTACTGTAGTGTAATGTAGCAGATATCATGTAAGAAAAGGGTGGGTGTTTCCATTAGTACATGAACAAAGAGATAATTTTTTTCCATAACACTTGAATTACAAGCAAATTTGCCTTCAAAGGATTCTTTGAGCACTAAGAAAATCTGTCACTATGACACAGTTCACAGGAGGAAACAATTGGTTTAATTTTCTCAACAGTTGAGTAGTTTCCTATTCTTCCTTAGTACAATTCATCAAAAATAATGTTTCACTTCTGATATGCTTTACCCCAGACAGTCAAGGCATTGCTTTTATTTTCATAGTTATTGTGCCATTTCTACTTGTTAGCTTTCAGCAAACAGTTGCTTTAATCTTAGACAGCAGTCTAGATAAGGATTCCCAGCAATTATTCATCACCAAAATAATTGTAAAGCTTGTTAGTTCTAATAACTGATGTTTCAACTTACTTTCTCCATTTTTTAGTACACAAATCTGTATGAATACTCATAATTTTAGTAGAAAAATCAAGCAGCAACAAAAGTGTTCAGGGCAAAGAATAATAAACTGCCATTTCAAGCTTCTATTTTCAAAATAGTAATGCTTATGAGATTTGATTAGCAATGGCATATTATATGACAAAAGAAGAAAAAGGATTTAGAAATGGAAACTAAAAATAGTTGTGTAGTAATTTAATAACCTGGCAGATTTTATTCCATCTGTTAGGAAGAGTTTGAAAGCCATTTCCTGCTGCCATTCACACTGCAGAGGCTTCAGAGTTCAGAGATGGAATCAAATACCTGATGTGAAAATCTGCTATTATGATTCCTATCCAAATATTCATATCAATATCTTTGCCTAGAATACTTTGTAGGTTTATTTATGAAAAGAAAACTTGGACCTAAAGGTTTAGGATTATTATCTATCTGTCTTACTGTCAATGCCACACATTGAGGCAGAAAAAGTACCAAAAATATTTATTCCTTTCAAATTATGAAAATTGTTGAAACTATTCGATGTTAGTAGACAATTCAAGTACCCAGGTTTCTCAGTTAGGTGGCCCAGGATTCAAATTTCATGAATTTTTTTTGAAGGTGAAAGTACTGTACAGACAGAAAGTACACTGTGGTATTGACCTGTCCTTCATTGTCATTCAGAACTGATAAGCGAATTGGGGGAAGAGAACATCAGTCAAATTAGTGGGCAGAAGGTATAAAAGAGAACATGTGTAGTGTAAACCTGCAGCTGATGAACTGGCATTGCAACAAACCATAAATAAGTAGGGGCATGCAGTTTTCTGATGATGGCTTAGCTGAGCAGCCCACATCTGTATACAACTGGATAGATGTTATAATTGGTTGTTTCTAGGTGATACTTCACAGGTGTCTGATGGATGTAAGAAAACATAAATTACTTTTTGTCTTTAATAACAGAAAATCTGTAAGACTTATGGTAATGTTAATCTAATTGACCGTATCAGACTGGGAGAGTGAGAACATAGGTTAGAAGTGTACATGGCACAAGCTGCTGTCAGCACTAGAAACTCATTTTACACAGAAAAGGGTCTTTTGCATTTGTTCATTCAGGAAAAGAATTGAGGGAACACTGAAACTTCATTGGCCGCTGGAATTTGGTTTGGGTTTGTTTTTTTGTTTTTACCCCAAGATGGTCAGAAGAAATGCAGGTATTTGGAAAAAAAAAAAAAACTGCCTTCCTGTTAGATAAGTTTTCATGAAAAATTAAAACCCTTATGTAATGCACTTTCCACCAATTTACATATTGTCATGCTCTTTGCAAGGTTTAAAATGCTCTGGCCCAAGACTATGTTTCATTTCACCTGAAATACTAGTTAGAAATGAAAATGAAATAGTTCATGTTAATCACTATAAAAAGGAGCACTGACAGTTTTGCCTGACAGTAAGGGGGGTTTTTATAGGTTTGTCTTAGAAAATTTCATCCCTAATTTGTAGGAACCTTTGCAGGAATACGATGAAACCTGCATGACTATTTTTTCTGATTCTGTAGGATATGCACTTGCTCATAAATTTTCAGAATTGGGCTAAAGCAGGGTTGTAAGGGTAGGAATCCTTGTGCTAGATTATTGATCCACCAGTTATCTGCTTTGTCAGATAACTCATTTCCTGCCCAGTCTCTGCAAACAAGTGTGAAATTACAAATACATGTTTATTGGAATAACACCTATGTTAATGATGTTTTCAAACATAAGAATTTCACATTGTAAAGACTCATACTAGCATCATTTGTCAGGTCTAAGATTAGGCTGATGGTGTAATTAGAAGTTCATAATACTAGATTACCTTGCTAAAGCCAAGCTTACAGTGGGTTAATATGCTTTCTTACTGCAATAATTTTCTTTTGTTCCAGTGAATAGACCTTGGATATAACAAAACCAGCTCAAACAAACTGATTTGTTGATGTGCAAAAATGTGCTTGGTGTGTGTTACCTGGGCTTCTGGATAACCAGCTGTAAGCAAAGGTACCCAGAGTTATTAGAACCGTGTTCTAACCAGCTGAGCTAGTCTCAGTTGCTGACCTATGTGTCCTTCAGGCTTTAAGTATAAATAATATGGGCTGCAATGTCATAAAGTACATTCTTAAAAGTAGCATGAAGATACAGTGGAGCAGCAACAACTTTCTTAGATAGATCAGGCATCTATGAAGTTTTAATTAATTAATGTTGACTTGTATGAGGAAAACTTAAGCTCAACTTTTCCATTGTACAAAACTTATTCTAAGTATTCCTCCCCTTGCCCTTTGAGCCAGCATTAACATTTGGACAGGTATACCTTGTGATACAATTTTGACGTTTGTCACTTAATTTCGGCATTAAAAAATCTATCCTAAATATGACACTCTTACATATGGGTCCACATTCTAGCAATGATTTCTAGAAAGACATAAAAATATATTCAGAATTTGAATACCTGGAATCTATTAAAAAGAGTAATCTTGAAGTAAAATAAATAATTTGGTGTTCCTAATGATGCAAAAGATGAGAAAAAAAAACTCAAGCATTGCATTAGTATTATTTATCTAATCCTTCTACTTCCTTTCAATTGTGTGTTAGAAGATTGATTGGCTCAGAGCAGATTTTAGCCTTTCCATTTATAAAGCGAGGATTTTTTAGATCTATAACTGTGTGCTGCACACCCCAAGGTGGCTTGAACAGCCAATAGGAGTAATAGGGGTGATTAAACCTTGTCACAGGGGGTTAGACGCAGTGCTTTCTTCCTACATGACAGGCTGTGACAGTCAAACAGCACTGAAGCAGAACAAACGACAGTGGCAGTTTGCTGCGAGCAGTGCCACTGTCACAACTCCCACTAGAAAGCTAAACGCTGGGTATTCAGCTCAGGGAAGTTTCAAACAGACCATGCAAATTCTGGTTTCAAAAATTTCCCTGCAAATCAGTAGTGACATGCATTAACTGCAGAGTGCTTGTGTTATTGCGTGAGTGATTGTCCACTGTCGGACGCTGGCCACGATCATCATTTATGAGTGACACCGCTGATCCATTTACATTTGTGCTTAGCTGTTCCCCTTATGGGAAATCTCCCTTCATTTGAGAGAGCTGCTGTACTAATGCAATTAGAATGAAGGTTATCATCACTCTTTAATGATTGCATGTGTTTGTCACTCTGAGTAACTGCGTACAGGATGAGACAAACGCCGTGCACCTGACTGAGCCCAGGATAAAATCGTATATCCAAAAGTATAAGCTTTCCTTCCTGAGTAAAAGGGACTGACTTTAAGAAGACGACAGAAGAGTAACTTTGAGCTTTTAAGATTCCTTATATGGCAAAAGGTAACAAAGAAAACGCACCCTTAAGTTCAGTCTTTTCAAGTATAGCATTCCAGGCTTTTGTAACAAAACAGGAGAGGGAAATTTTACAAGAAACGGAAGCTAGATTAGTAGCCTGCATAAGAGGGAGGCATACCATGAATATTTTGTTTCTCGTTTTAAACTGAATTTAGACTCTGTTCCAAACCCAGAAGAGTAGTACTGTGTGCCCATGTGTATATGTATTGAATTCTCTAAAGAAGTGTAGAAAGGGGTTGGGAAAAGTTCAAGAGAATCTCTACAAAATCAATAGCAAGATAACATAGGTAAGAATATTTTCATTATTTCAAGATTCACTTTTTCTCAGTATAGAAGTGTTATGCTCAGATTTCTAACTGCTCTCACAGAAACTAAGTAATTTTGAATAAATTCTGGTTTAAAATTTTCAAATTACTGTTTGTTGCTTTTAGCAATAAGATTAGATGAAATTGTCAGATTTTAATTGAAGGTTACAGCAGTGTAGTCGATGTTGGGCTGAAAATATATGAAAAAGTACAAAAAGTACTCCTATTGTACTTATTTATTTCAAATTATTAACAAATATTGCAATTTCTGTTCAGACAGTGTTTTAATATTTGAATTTTTTTTACTAATCTTTTCAAAAAGATGGCTAGGAATTCGTTATTCAACATTTATTTTCCAGCATACTAATTTTTTTTTCTTGTTGCTGCAGGTATCAAACAAGCAAAGTTTTACATGTGTTTTCTTATTTTCTCATAAATTCATGTCCCGACTGCCAAACCTAACATCTTTTTCAATTCTAAAATCAGCTAAGAAAAATCCTATCTTATTAAGGCAAGAATGCTAAAGCTTATCTTCAATCTGGTCATGTGCACCCATCCTCAGTGAGCTACCCTTGTACTGCCAGACATGTTGCTCCTTGCAACACCTGAGCTCTACGTCTCTGCTACACCCAAAACAGTAACAGCTGTGATAATATTTCCTGGTTGAAATTCTGATATGATGCTCCAGTCTTTCCTTACAGGTCATCTCATTCTCTCTGTTCTCTCTCCAGCAAAGGATAGGATACATAGGATTTTTCACAGCAGAGATCCATACCGAAACTCGAGTTCAGTCTCTCCAACATACCTGTCCTTTTCTTAGCCCTTTTATGCCCTTGCTCCTCATAGGATTTGAGACATGCTGGGAGGGAAGGATTTGTAGGCAAAAATGCCTGAGAAACTATATAGGGAGCATTGTTTCCATCTGGTGAGCATTGTGTGGTTCGCCAGAGAAAAACTCATATCCATCTGTCTTTTCTGGTATGCAAGAAGAGATTGCTCTCTGATAAATATTAGCAGTGTTCTGGACAGCAGCAGAAGTGGTTATGAGAGGAAGCGGGACTTTCAGCATGCAGTAGTAAATAAGGAGTTTCCTTTCAGAACACCTTTTCAGCTGCTGGTGCCTTTTTTTCCTCACTTCTCTTCCCAGATTTTTGCAGATCCTCAGAGGGTTGGCTGGGGAGTGTCATAATCCAGTTAAAATGTGTCGCTGAGCTTGGACTTCAGCCTTGTAAATCAGGACCGGAGCTTAAAAGAGAGAAGGATGATAGTGGTTGCCTCAAAAGTTGCACTCGAATAAAAACAAAAATTATTAATGCAAACCTCAGCAACATTAATTTGTTTGCTTTATAATTTCAGGCCATTAAACTATTAACAAAAATTTATTATTAGCATTTGAGAGTCATCTTGAAAATACAGACATAAACATTCAGTTAAAGAAGCCTCTTCTATTCAAATACCAATCCAAATTATTTTCACAAAGCATAATTTCTTAAAAATATGCAACTTTTAAGCAAAAAAAAGCTAGAGGAGGGGATGCCAATATCAATATGAAATGGTTTTTAATTAGTGAAATTAGTTTAATAAAATTGACAGCAGCTGAGTAGAGAGTAATCATGTTCCAAAAGCTACTCAGTGGTTTGTTTAAAATAAGTCGTTAAAGTCATGATTTAGTTGTTCTGTCTTGCTTACCCACCACATAAGCAGTTAATACAAAACATTCCATTTTACTCTTATGAAAGAAAAGATGTGGTTTTTTAAAAGAGCTGTAAATTAGGTTGTGCTGGAAGCATACATTTTCTTGCCTCCATCACTGCCAACTCCCACTGTTTTCTTTGATAAATGATTTGCAGACTACTATTATTATTTATGTGTTTTACAATTACTACGAATGACACCTCCTCTTCCTCAGCCCTAAGCCACAAATCTGAAATGAATAAATGCTGTTTATTGTGACAGTCTGCCTTTTGTCTGTGGAACAATGACAAACTACACCACTGACAGCCAGTTGCCGTTTTTAACTACTGCACTCGAGTTCAGTCTTTGAGTGTTCTTCAGAACATGACAACAGTCAGGGTGGAATAAAATGAGTGAGGTTGTATTGTGTTTGTTTAGCATGCCGTGACACCATTGTCCAATACATTGAGTAAACAGGAAGAATAAATTACATAACCACTATAGATTTTAGTTGTCTGTATTTCATTGAGATTTGTACAACTGTGGTCATATAAAAATTAATACATTACTGCTTTTTAGCATCAATCATTTTGATATTCATATAGAGAATTGCCTTCTCACTCAAGTTAAGTAAGGGAAGAGAAGAAAAGGGAGCACTTTTAATTATTTGTGAAATCTAAGAACATTTCTGTTTTCTCTGCCTGAGGTCTTCAGCAGATTTAAAGGCACAACTTTACCTGTGTGAATTTTATTAATGTTTTCTGACCTGCAGCTAGTCAGTTTTTAAGTGTTAGAATGACCTGTTTGATATCTAATGGTGCCTGGCAGAGTCAGGTTAGAGGTAAATCAATTCTTGTATTTTGACTAGACCTTGGCTTTTATCTAAATGCAAGCTTGTAAATATGCCAGGGTATTTCTTTATTTATTTAATGTAATTTTCTCTCAGAGTTTGAACGTTAATCGAGCATTTCTCCTTGAAATATTTTGTTAATGCTCCTCCTCCCTTTACACATGCCTGGTGCACATGTGTGTATGTGTACACACACACAAGCATACAACAATACTAGTTTATAATCCTTTTTCTCTGTATTTGTATGGTTGTGTGCATAAATAGTACTGCATGGGTATTTTACTTAACTGTCTGTACTTAACACCACAACATCACAAAGGATCTTCTGGCATTTGTATCACTTTGTCACAATCTTGTGCTACTATTAGTAATGGAATAGAGACGTCTAGTGATGTTAAATTTTTGTTCTGAGTATTATGCTGTGTCCAGTATCTGACCAAAAAAGACTCTTTTCCTGAATTGCATGCAGTATTCTGATCAATTCTTTTAATTCTTTGGTCTTTTAAAATTCCCCAGTTTACATGTGATGTTCAATTTATTTTTTTTTTTTCTGCAAATAAATATAATGGAGAGTATATGAAAAATAATTTTCATATAAATTTCAAGCCTACATTGGCACTGCAAGCTTGTAGAAAATGTATTTCAAATTGAAAAGACATAATCTGCAGTCTTGCTTGAAATTTACCATAATTTCATCCATTTAAAACTGCAGTAATTTTTTTTATGCATCTCCAATAAATAATTTGCCCTCTCCTCTTCAACTATCTATATCTCTTTTCTGATTGTCTTTTTTTAAAATCTTTGCTTTCTCTTTGAAGTCTCCTTTACCTCTTTTATTTTGTAGACTTCCTATCTTCCTCCTTGCAGAAACACATAGATTAATTCTTACGGTAGTTTTCTACCTGCTGTATAGTGGGATGTATTATTTTCATTTTCATTTTTAAACACAATTAAAATCCATAAAGTAGGGAGCAGGGTAGCTTCAGAGTGCACAGATTTTTTTTCCTTGCAACAGTCATTCCTCTAGGGTTGCAATTGCTGTACTTAAACCCAAGAAAACTCTTCAAGAAAACCCATGAAGCAGTAGGGTATGGTATGTCTTTGTATAATGATTAATAGATAATATGAATTCATGCTCTGCTCATCTATGAGACCACTAAAGACAAATAATATTATTGGATATTTGAAAGAATTATTTTGTGGAAACCTTTTTGAGGGTTGAATATGGTAAAGTGCATTAAAATATAGTGTGGCAATATAAGCATTGAAATGCTTCTCTAACTAGGTAGATAACTAGGAAGAGGCAATGTGTTTTCGGTGGGCAGGAAGTCAGAGTTGCATTTAGCTTCTCTTACCAAAGGCTTAGTCCACACTGAACACAAAAGAAAAATTCTTCTAATTCCAGCCTTTTTATCTTAGCGATATTTTATGGTGTTGGGCAGCAGGAAATTAATGAATCACATAGCATAGAAATATATAAAATCAAGAACAGATATACATTGAGGAAAGAAAGCAATTTGGACTTTCTCATCTAGATATTCTAATCCAATAGAGAACACTTAATCCTCTTGCATTGCTTCCTGGCTGCTGAACACATTCCCATTTGAATAAACAACATTGGCTCATTTGTGGAACTGAAGTAGCCTTCCTAAAGACAAAGTGTGGTTTAACTATTTCAGATAATATCTAGGTTATAGCCATTATCTAGCTATAATAAGCTACTTGCCATCCATCAGTAGAGCTATCCAAACATTAATGAGTTCCTTTTGAATCTGGAGAGTACTTAAGCTTTCATGATAGTTATTCACAGCTGTATATTGATTTGGGTTTTTTTCACTTTCGCTATGAATGTTACTGAGATGATTTAAGAAAGTTACCTTATTGGTAATTTCCTGTGTATTATAATTGAAAGCTACTGATAGTTTAAAATAACATTTTTACACAAGGACAATGGATTATCTCTCAAAACCTTAATACAAAGCATATAGTACTTCTTCTGATATTTAAGATGAAAATCTAACAAACATATTCAAAATTTAATTGGGGCTTATTGTCAGGGATTGATAAATACTAATAAAAATGTCAGTAAAGCACATGCAAAAGATGCCTTACTAGTTTAACATAGAGAGGGGACTTCATACGTCCTGGAAACTTCTTTTATCAATTACAAGAAGTCGAGAACAGAAATAATTTGACCTGCAATCTGAACTGCCCAAAGTTAAGCTTTCATCAGGAGTGTAATAGTGAATTCTAATTTTCTGGATTATGTTCCTAATGTGATAAATGTTATAATCTATGTAGATATGAAGATCCACAGGAACATAAAAATTTACTTGAGTTATAGGGATCTGATTAACTTTGCTAAATATCAAGCCTGTAGAGAAATTGCCATTTCACATAAATGGAACAGCTTTAAAGTAACTTGAAACAAGCCACAATGGTGATTCTACTATTGAAAATAAATCTTTCTCATGCTTGTGAAACTTTATTCAGGGTTCATGCCATCACTTGAGGAAAAACAATCAATGGGATCTTTCTTCAAAAGTGAAAAGGTTGAGGTCCCTTCATTAAGAGTGTTGTGTCTCACTCACTACTCTTGCCCAATCATTGTAGCTGCAAAAGCCAGAGCTGTGTGTATTCAGCTTCTCTTTTCCCCTCTCCAGTTTCATTCATTGCAGAACTGGACACCATCGGATCAGTGAATGTCTCCTATTTCAAGTGACAATACGTTAATTTAAAAATAGGAATATAGTGCCACTTTGACAATCTGGATTTGGTATTCTAATCTAATAGAAAAGCTTTCATGCACTAACATCGCCTCTTGGCAGCCTCAACAAATCTTCATCTGTGAGAATAGTACCATGCCGATCATATGAGTGTGCTATCAATTTGAATATACAAAACAGGTTTTCAGTTATAAAGATATTTCTCTTCCTGGGGCCATGTGGACCCTAGAGATATAAGCCAGGAGCAGTAACAAGGAAACTGTAAAACTACCAAAAAAGGGGACATTAATTCAGACCCATTGTGGTAATGGGTCAGTAATCATAAAATCATTTTCCTAAACTACTCATTCAAAGCTCCCATATAGGTAACCTGTATTATTTTTTTCTCTGCTACCATGAGCATTTTGGAGTGCTGCTTTATGTCTCACAGTCGTAGATTTTACTGGAACTTTGGCATGCAAATCAACAATGAACATCAGCAGAAAAATGCAGACGTAGGATTTGACTTATGACTATCAGACAGTCTAATTTTCCTGTAGAGTGTCCTTAGGTGTCACATCATGAGCTTGCAAAACAATGTGGAAACACCTTCAGAACTAAATGTGACTTTAGTTAATACAGTCACAAAAATAACATAAATAGAAATATCTCAGATTCTGTTGCCAGTGTCAGTTTAATTTCTGATCTTAATCTCTGAAGAAGTTACTACATCAAGTACAAACTAACAGAGCAAAGCAAACCTCAGACAAGCTGCCATGTGACTGAAAAACAAAATGAAATAAAAATCTTGAAAGCTTTATAAAGTTTGCCAGAGATTTCTTGTTATCAGTTAATTTTCTATATAGAATATCGGAAACCATTGTGAGCAGCATCCATAATTCTGGTTAAACTAATTGTCTGTTTTGGTAACATATTGAGCATAAGCAATTTGCATGAACTTCAACTGTAATAGAGTGCTAAAGTCAGCTGGTTTTCAAAAGGGTATCTTGCAGCTAAATACCTGCATTCTATTGATGTCAGCAAAAATTACTCAATATTCAAAGATTTTTAAATTATTCTTCTGTTTCAAGTCAATATTTCCTTCACTAGTAAGGAAAATTACAAAACTTAGGTACATATGTGGTTATTAGAACCTCAAAAAATTCAATCTAAAGAAATGTAAGAAAAATTTAAAGGATTATATACAGATGCCCTTTCTTTGATTAGTTTTCCATCAGCATGAGAGTCAACAAAATATTTAAAACTAGTTTTTAAATTCCAGTACTGTCTTCAGAACACTAGGGTGTTCTCCAAGCACCAGAGGAGAGTAGAATTCCCAATGCAAAGAGATTTACTGATAAAAAATAAGGGATAAGAAGATTAGAACTAAAATATATGCCATTTTTTGTAGAATATATAATGAAATCCCTATTAATATGGAGTCTTGACAATGAAGTTTTAGCGTGGATACATGAGACTTTGCAGAGGATTTTAAAAATCTTTTGGAGTAATTACTCAATATGCAAAGGAAGTCTTTTTTTTCCTCATGTTATCTGGCAAAAGCTTACTGCAAATAACAAAAGACAAGAATGTCTGGAAGGACACTAACAATTGGTTTTCTCCATAATATACCCTGCACTTGATGCTGCCAAAAACCTAGATGTGGGGAGCAATTTACCAAGGAAGAAGCATCAGCCACTGGTGAAAGTTTATGTGGATTTTTGAAAACTAAGAAGAATTATGAAGAACACCATAAGAACCTGACACATCAAATGAAAATAAATTCAACAGTGGCTGATGAAATTCATCCTCCCTAAGAGGGAAACAGCACACACTGCAGTGAGTGAGTCACAGTATCCTTTTTGTACTGAGGGACTCTGAATTAGACATTGCCTCTCAGGACAAAGATCTGGGCATCACTGTAGACAGCTCAATGAAGACATCTGCTTAAAATGTATCAGAGGTCAAAAAACTGAATAATATTTGGACTGTGTAGGGAATATTACAGAAAATATTACAATGTTACATAAATTGATGTACATCCTTACCTGGACTGTTAAATTGCATTTTGGTCAACTCTTCTGTGAAAATTGTTTGAAGAGGATAAGGGAAGGTTACTCAAGGGCACTTATAGTTTCCTCCTGCTTAGAAGGCAGAAAAGTAAAAAGAAATTTGAAATTCTGAATAGGAACCAAAATCTCAACTGGATGTTTCCCTTTTTCAATCTTAATAAAGAGATCAGCTAGAGACATGTTCTTTTGTGAAATGTATGATTATCTTTAGCACTTAGCACCTTATATTTCTTTCAGTTTGCGATTTGTGAAAGTGTTTATTTAAATTATAACTTTTGAGGCTACTTCCCTAGGCTTCTATCTGTGTATTTTGCAGGAATATTTTTCAGATTATGATGGCAGAGTGGCAACTCAGAATGCTCTAAGAACAGCCCAGTAGCCAAATGTTCCTGTAGAGTGCTTTCCCAAATATATTTCCAAAGTGCTGTAATGCTCTTAGCTGACTCCAGTGATCTGAGCTGTTTTAGACCATGTGCACGCTTCTGACTTGTGTATGTTGAAGACTTTAAGATGGCTAGAAATATGGGTTAGTTATTTTAATGGCTGTTGGAAAAGAGGACAGTTCTCAAATGGTATTTTATGATTTGATAGAAGAACGTTATAGTGGAAGATATTGTCACAAATATCTGAGCAATTAAGCATCAGAACAAAAAGGAGTAAACTGAGGAAAAGGCTCGGGACCTTCTTTCTACCTTCCTTGCTTTTCTTTTTTCCTATTTCTTTCCCCCTCAATGTTTCTCTTCCCTATTTTCTTGAGTTAGAAATGTTATTCTACAAAGGTGAAGACTTCTTGATAAATTCTGGGGTTTTATGCTGTCAATTTATTACTTCTATAATATGTAGAATAATACGTTCTCTTTTGTAAATTTTCTTCATCTTTTGCTCCTGGAGGAATTAATAGAGTTCCTTCTAGTCTTCATCTTCATCCTGGGAATAAAACTACAACTCAACCATACTGCAATATTAAAAAATAATTAAATCCAAGTAAAATGCCTTTTATGTTTACATTTTAAATTTCTAATAAACATATTATTCAATCACATGCAAAAACAAATAAGAAGGATAATCAAGGGTGGATAGACCTGAGGTCTATCCATCTTGAAACTATAAAATAAGAACATTTGTCTACAATTCTTTCTTAAATTATCATTGTGAGTAGATTTAGCTATATTTTACTGAACTTCTGAAAAGTGTTGAAAGGGCAAGAAATGAAGAAATGAGCTCCCTGCTGAAGTATAGGTTTGAAACTGGAAGTCACGGATTTCTGGGCATAAAAAGAGAAGAATGTTGGAGAACTGAAGTGTGCTCTCAGTTGCCTGGCAAGATTTCATCTGATATATAATGAATTAAGTTAGTGTCATGGGTTGATCATTAGGCAGTTTTTGATTACTACACTTGCAGTAGTTCTTAAATATCATGAAGTACAAGTACTACAACAAATCCATGGAGAGCCAAAGACTAAAGTATTGCAGTCTTTTTTATAATGTTCTTTATGGCTATTGTATAAAAATTGGTCAAGAAATACTAAATTAGTTACATAACTGATATTTGAATCCATATTTTTCCATTGTACACTGGCATAAAGTAATAAATAAAAAGGGGAAAGTAAAACTTTAGACACCATCTGCATGGTAATGACTCCCTTTTTCTCATTGTAAGATATGTTATTTAACCAGTGCTTTCTTTGTTATTTATGTGTAAATATGATAGTATAGAGTAAGCAAGATTCTCTGCTTTATCAAGTTGTATACATCATTGAAGTCAAAACCTCCTATGCTCACAGTAAAATTCCTATCAATCAAATATGTAAAGATATGAAATATTGGTGGGGTTTTTTTTTGTTAAAACCTATTCTTTAAAAACCCACCTTGGCTAACATGAGCTGCATTATATTCCTTCTTATCTTTGTAATACCTTTAAAACTTCAGTGTTTTACCTGGCAGTGTTGACAGTGGCCACAGGTCACTTACAAGGACTTCCAAACATATTATTTCACAGACATGTTATCCCTCTGACTGTGGACTCCTAAAATTCCGGCCAAATTAATTCCCACACATAAAAAAAGCTGACTCATCAAATTGTTTCAAAGTTCTTCTACTTTATCTTACATTCTGATTTTTAAATGATGAGTTTAAGAACTATGTTAAACATTATTTCTAGTTACTCTCAACAAGGAACTGATTTCGTTACTATTATCACTTATACAAGAAGCTTTCTACCTAGGTACAGAATGAAACTATTTTTTGTTAATTCTGATATTTCTATTTGTGATGACCGTAGTATTTTCTTTGTACGTGTTCCTCTTATCTTCTTTTGTAATGCGTGTTTCTTCTAATTGTAAATTTTCCCAATTATCATGGACAATTTGTTTCATTTCAACTGCCTAATGTGTTGTTCTTGTAACTGGTTTTGGTTTCATTAGTGTTTGATAAGTATTTTTTCTTAAGGAATATGTATATGTATATTTCTCTTTCAGACTTCACATTTAGTGCCTGAAAATTAAATAGTCTAACAGTCTTTAGTCATGCAGTCTGTGATTCATGATTTATGTAACGTAGTGAATGACCATCAACCTACCTATGTGGTCATTTTTAGACGACTAATTTATATTTAGTGCTTTCATTGTTTTAGAAAGAATTTCAGAGTGCAGGCAAGCAGAGAAATATCTTCAAAGTAATAAGATTTTTCTCAAAGGAGTAGCGTAGACTTTAGTGAAGATCAAAAAAATTCAAATCTATTAAAAGTGACTTTATGTGATAGAAATCTACTAGAGAATTACATGAAAGTGGTAGAAGCAACTTCTGAAGCATGTAAGATAAAGCTGAAAAATAAGCTGAACCTCAAGCTGACATTTATTTTCCAGCTCGGTGATGTCACAGTGGCTGTTACAAGCTGTGTTGCCTTGCACATGGGGCTGGAAGCCTCATCCAGTAAATCCTTGTTCTCCCTTTGATTCCTCCGAGCCTTATCGGAAGAGAAATGCACACATACAACTCTGCATAATACAAGGCAGTATTATTTAACAGAGTGCTCCTGTGACATACGCAAACCACTCATTTCTTGTTAATATGGCAACAGCAGAAAGTCTCCAGAGGTTTGTCCAACCTTATAATGAGAGGCCTGTGTTATGTGCAGTTCTGTAGATTCAGAAGTGGCCATGGATTCATCCCCTGCTGTGAAATTTGGCTGCTGCCTGAGGCCCTGTGGAAATCATGTTTCTTGCTATGCTCGACCACGTGCAAGCCTCCCTGCTGAGAAAAGCAAGGAAATTTGCTGAACTGCGTTCATCTATTTCTCTCCCTCACCATCTGAGATAGAGAGAAAAGGATCTGCAGGGCAGTATTTCCATCCTATTTTTTATTTCTGAGAGGGAAGTAGGACGGTCACCGATACATTCCTTAGGATGTGTTGACTGATGAAGTCCATAAGGGACCTGAATTTGGATGACAGTCAGATAGACTGGACAGGTGGACCAGACACTCTCAGCAACTATGAACACGTTGAAAAGACAATGGAAGGAAGCCTTGAATATTCCTTTCTTCTCAAGAAGTTCCAAAACAGCAGCGTAGGAGCAAAAATGAAAGGTGTAATGTGAATCATCCCTGTTCTTGTTACAGTGTGCCCTTATCAATGAAACAGGAAGAATCATGAGCCTATGTCTATAATTTATATATCTAATCTCATGTAGTTGTAGTCTACCTCCTAATTTTTCATCTGGGAGATGAGTTCCAAGGGCCAGGGAAATGTAAGGGACCAAATTCTGAAGAAAAGTCTTTCAAATTATGTATTTAAAAATAGAGAATTATTACATACAAAAAAAACTGTATTATGTGCTGCAGTTCTGAAGTGTTTAGAAAACAACAACAAATCCGAAAACTTACTATATTCCCTCAATATATAAATATATAAGGTGTGTTTAGTATTTGTTTGGGTCAGAGTCCGAAGAGCAGTAAAATTGGAATGAAAGAAACAGGAGGTTAGATGAGTATAAATGGATAATACTTTTGAAAATGCAACTGATGTGATGGGGGCAAGTAAAGGCAATTTTATTTGCTTCGTGTTCTCCTTTTCCGGTCTAGTGTTTCCTGTTAAGAACCTGTAAAGAGCTTGTCTGGCATAAACAGTAAATGTATTGAAGTTAATAGTGCTGTCATAGTATATGATTTGAACTGGTCAAAGGAGAGATAAAATGTTATTGATAATGCTGATAGCAAAGTTTTAATAAGTAGCCAAAAGACATGGGACTTTTTTGTTGTTTATTCTGTTGTGCCACAGAATTAGGGAATAGCGGGCACCAAGACAAGGTGAGCATTACAGTGTGGGTCTATAGCTGGAGAGAGATCATTCACAAATGAGAAAATGTAACCTTAGTGAGAGAAAAGAAGGCACTATATAAACACACATTGAGGAGATGTGTGCTGAGAATGATTTCAGATGGACTGGAGAGAGGAGGTACAAGAAGCCTGTGCAGAAGTCAATGGTTCCAGTCTGTTATAAAATAACACATTCAAACACGAACAAAAGAAAATTGAGGTGCAGTTCCTACCAAAAAGTAGAAGGTAGAGGAGTAATGTAATAAGGAAACTCAAGGAAAGATTTTGGTTTTTTTCAAGTATCTTCTATGTATATCTATATATTCAGCCATATTTTAAACACAAAGAAATAGCTACTAGTGTTTGTATGTGTATATATATGCACGCAGGTGCTGTTATGTATCAATCCTTTGTTCCTTTTGAGAAATAATGATGAACCCATAAAATACTACATCTGCAGTTTTTTCTGTCACAATATGTATATATGCATACATATACTAACATGGATCTTTTAAGTAGAATACTGTGTTTTCAATGTATTTTTAAAATATAGCTTATGACCTAGTTTCAGATTGATGAGTGGTAACAATTGTGGAAATCCTATAGGATTCAGTCTTTATGTCTTTTTTGCAATAGGGAACACCATAAATTCTTTTGCCAGACTGCTGAGTGCACCAAAAACACCAAAATCCAAACCCCACTACACCCTGCCTCCCCCCCCAAAAAAGTTATTTGTTTCACTTATTATCCTTATAATAGTTTGGAGTTAGAATATGTAGAATTCTGTGTGTATATATAATCAAACTGCTTTTGAAAACTATTCTATTTCCTGGTTCACATGACATGCTAAAATATTTGGTTTCATATTTTCCCTTTTTAATTCTTATTTCTTCAAATCAATTGATTATATGAAATCATTCCTTAAAGTCATGAAATTTTCAGTAAAAAGATCAGTTTTTGTTCTAAGGCAGGAAATCAACTGTATTTAAATTAAAAGGTTTTATATGGTGATTTGAAATTGGTGAGTCGAACAGTAGGTAGGTACAAATAATACAACTAATGTAGAATAGTCAAGTGCCTTAAAATTGAGCTATGCATATAAAGAGGCAAAGAAACCTACTCCTGTTGGCAGTTGCATGAAAGTGGGAAAAACACTTCAAATATTGCTATAATTCAGTAATTCTAGAGTATGATAGTACAGATGATATACAGTATTCTGACTTTTTACCTCCCTAGAGTCTACTTCATTTAGACCACATGAACAAAAAAATCCAAAACTTTCCTCATTAGGGCTTAAAAAAACATTTTTCATCAAACCAATTGTCATCTTGGCTTCATTATCTGGATTTTATTTTACCTTTATTTTTATTTGTTATAGATGAATGTTAAAACATATTGTTTTAGATGAATATTAAAATATAGCATTTCCAAATCTAGTAAGCTTTTTTGCTTGTTTTTTAATATTTATTGATATAATGCTTATAATTCTTTGTCTAGTTTTAAACTGCTCTATAAAATAATTTGCTGCAGTCTTCCTCAGTGAATTTATGTATGTCAGGTGAATAATCTGTAGGGCAGTTCAGTTCAACTGCATAAAACAAGTAAAGGGTGTCATGACATTGGGAGCCCTACTTTTTTATAGTGTTTGGGTTCAAATTTTAGAAAGAAATCAAGTACATTCTAGGTAACACTTTAGTCTATAGTATGGCTTTTATTCGTGACTTTGGAAATAAATTGCAATGTGGGAAAAGCAGCTGAAAACATGGATAAAAGTCAAATGCAGGATTATTGTAGACCCTGTCAAAATAAATGGTAGAATATTTTTTAGTATGTAATTAAATGTCAAGATTTGTGAGTTAATGGAATTTCTGTAGTCACATCAAGGTCAGACGAGCAATTACTGTTTATGAATTATCTGAAATCTTGTATAGCCTCTTCTAGCTAGTCTTATAGCATCTATTTATATTAGACATCTTTGCCATTTCTGATGTTTCTCCCCCATAGTTGCTGTTAACAGCAATGTGGTGCATTTTGTCAATTCTGTAGTTGTTTGCTAAACCTTCCTTTATTTCACTGAAGTGCTTGCAATTAGCCCACTTCTCCCCATTGAGAAGCATCTTTGTAATAACAGCTTTCCCAGCAGAGCTTTTGTTAGGGAGATTTTAAAATCAAGAGTCTACAAAGGTTGAGAAAAATCCAATCATACAAAAGTTCAGCAAATCCCTTTCAAGGTCATATCAGTTAAGATTACATAGATTTTCCACTTCAGCAAACAGTAGAGTTTTGCATTTTTAGGGATGAATTCAGAGTGTTAGAATTAATAAAATAAACCAGTTCTAAAAGAAATTGTTTGCTAAACTCAAAGAAAAGCCTGGATGCATCCCCCTACCCCCCACCCCCAGGGTCTTTAGTGGGGTTACCTTTCTTCCCCATGTAGCCTCTTGTATCACTTCCTTTGAAGTCGTTCACAGCGTTTGCTTTGACAGGCACTGGGTGTGGGAAGTATGAGGCTCTAGCAAGTATCTCCATAGCATAATCCGCCCAGTCACTGTTGGTCACTGATCCAGCTGCATGCAGCAGCTTAGTAGTCAAAGGGCATGGTAATTCCCTCCTTCTCTCTTTTCTTTCTTCCAAGGCAAAATCTTCACCTGGTGTTTTTGATTCATGCATTCTAATTATGATGGCTGCCATCATCAGCCCTGTGGGTGACACTAGAAATTCTCTGAGCCAACAGCTAATACCACAGCTTGTTAAGCGACCATGTCAGCCTGATTTTAGGGCCCATTTTGCAGTTCACCGCAGGCCTATCTAAAAGCATCAGGAGTCTCCGTCTAGCAGGACAGGCTCATTGTCTTTCTAAATGTCTCCTTCTGATAAGCAGATCCAAATATGGTTCATTCACTGTGGATTTGAAGGCACAGTGGGGAACTCGGCTCACATAGTGGGTGCAACAAAATGCTTAATATTTTCACTTGGTATAGAGCTAAAGAACCCAATTTTCAATTTCAGGATACAAACATTTGCTCCCTGACTATGATCAAGAGTTTGAAATTTAAATCAGAACTCTTCGAAAGCTATTCTAATTCTCAAAGGAGCAGGCTTTCCCATACTTAGTACAAAGAAGAAAATCCTTGGTTTGTAACAGAGTTTGAGCACACTGAATTCACACGATGACCAGAAGTATCCTTTGTTGCCTAAAGATATTGTAGGATTTTTTTCTCTGAATAATTTTGTGTGAAGAATATGTTTCTGGTAACTGTGAGGTTACTAGCAGCGCTATGAATGCTGCAGTCTGATCTGCCTTGCAAACGATATTTGCTTTTAAATAATTGCTTCAAATACATACTTGTCTATGCTGCTCCATGTATTTCTTTTTAATGTTTTGTCTAACCCGAGCTCGGGCAGTAGAAGGCAATGAATATCTTTCAGTTGGAGGAAATGATTTTTTTTTTCCAAGAAGTACACTATTGAGACTCTGTATATTTAACTGAATTTCTGATCTGCAAACTACTAGTTTTTATAGCTAAAAAGTTTTTTCTGACTTCATAGGCATTTTTAAACTAGAAAACAAATTGGTAGCCTCTCCTGCTGCATAAATCCAAAATTATAATATTAATGCAACAGTTTTTGTTCTCTAAGAAGAAAATCAGTTACTTACCAATGAGGTATGTAAAAGTGCTTATCTTGCAGAACTATCAGTGTGAACCAGTATGCATGTGGGAAGAGCTAATTTAAGATCTCCACAGGAAATTAGAGTGGCTCTTTTATTATCAGCATCCATTTCCTAAATACTGTGTTGCTTTTGGCTTATATTCCATTGACCTATAATAATGATGCTGCGGACTTATTTCGTCTTTTCGTAAGTTGGCACACTGGCAGCCATGCCAATCTGTAAGCTTCCTTTCAGAGATAACTAAGAAGCCCATTTTGTAACAGAAAAATCTTGAATTTTGTAGTCCACTTCAGTGATTATGCTTTTGTGTGTAACATGCTATTGGAAAACTTCTTCCTTCTTGTCCTTCTCAAAGGGCTTTTAGGAGGAGGGCATTTCCAAGTGCACCATAATTGCACTTTGGCTGACTTGTATATTTTTCCAGTTTTACAGTGTAGATTCACTGTCGTAACCAAGGCAAACATTTGTGGCTGCACAAGACAATAAAAAAAATACTGCTTGATTGTGATAGATAGGGGTTAAATCTCAAAAAAATTAATGTATCTCTCTAAATATTAAATTTAATTAAAGAGACAGAATTTCCATTCTCCTTATTTTCCATCCACTTTTCCTCTAATGTGTCTGGAAGGCTTTTTTTAATCATAGTATAAAATTGTGAGAGAAACCTGAGTACAAAGTGGAGAAAAAACTGTTTGTGTAGGACTAAACCAACCTGTATGGACTTAAAATAATAGAGGTAGGGATAGAGGTCTAAAATTAGACAAAAATATTGGATCATTCAGAAGGGATGAGTTCTGTCATATGAACCATATAGGAAAAGCATGAGATCAGGGTCCAGCATGGGATTGTGAAAGCATGTCCTGCTTGACCAGCTAGATCTCCTTCTATGATAAGGTGACCCACTTAGTGGATGAGGGAAAGGCTGTGGATATTGTCTACCTGAAATTCAGTAAAGACTTTATCATTAATTGCCACAACATTCTCCTGGAGAAACTGGCTGTTCATGGCTTAGATGTTTGATGGGTTAAGAACTGGCTGGATGGCTGGACCCTGAGTGTGGTGGTGAATGGATTTATATCCAGCTGGCTGCTGGTTGCCAGTGGTGTTTCCCAGGATGCAGTACTGGGGCCAGTCCTGTTTAGTGTCTTTATCCATGATCTGGACGGGGGATTGACTGTTCTCAGGGAACACTGAGTTAGGTGCGAGTGTTGATCTATTGGAGGGTAGGAATGCTCTGTGGAGGGATTTGGACAGGGTGGACCAACAGGTTGAGGCCAACTGTATGAGATTCAACAAAGCCTAGTGTCAGGTCATGTTTGTGGCTCTCAACAAGCCCATGCAGTGCTACCGGGAACAGAGTGGCTGGAAAGCTGTGTGGTGGAAAAGGACCTGGAGGTGCCAGTCAACAGCTGGCTGAACACGACCCAGCAGCGTGCCCAGTAGGCCAGTGGCATCCTGGTTTGGATCAGAAGCAGCATGGCCAGCAGGACACAGCAGTGATAGGCACTGGTGAAGCTGCACCTTAAGAACTGTGTTCAGGTTTGGGCCCCTCACTTCCTGAAAGACATTGGGTGCTGGAGCATGCCCAGGGAAGGGCAACAAGCTGAAGAAGTTTTATGAGGGGAGGCTGAGGGAGATGGCATTGTTCAGCCTGGAAAAAAGGAGGCTCAGGAGAGACCCTGTTGGTCTCCACACTACCTGAAAGGAGGCTGTAGAGAGGTGGGGGTTGGTCTCTTCTCCCAGGTCAGCCAAAGAATCAAATGACCTCAAGTTGCACCCAAGAAGGTTTAGATTTTGGATATTAAGAAAAATTTCTTCACCAAAAGGGTTCTCAAGCATTGGAACAATCTGACTAAGGAACATGCTGAGTCCCAACCCTGGAAGAATTTAAAAGATGTGGAGATGAGGCTCTTAGGGATATGGGTTTGTGTTGGACTTGACAGTGCAGGGTTAATGGTTGGACTGCATGGCCTAAAAAGACTTTTCCAACCTAAACAATTTCTTAATATGAGATATATTGTGGAAGTAAAAAGACAGCAGTAGGCTGAGTATTCATTCCCACTGCTGTGGTATAGAACTACTTATGGAGAATTGCATTACATTGTATCTACTAATGTGGTTTGTTAGCCTTAAGCTTATTTGAGTTTTATTGAGTCTAGTCTACACAAGATCATATCAGAGCTTAAACTTGAGTCCAGCAACATTTTCTCTTCTTCATTATCCTAAAATATAAAATATCTCTTCCACTTATGGAAATATCTTTCATCACTGTAAATATTTTTAGATTGCAGTTAGAAGTTAACACAGTTAATTCCAAAGTGAACCAGAAAAACAATTCCAGCATTATTATTAAGGGATGAGCAAATGGACTTCACAAAAAAGTCCTTCAACCCCAGACAGCATGCCATTAAGAAGACCAAAACCCCGCAACTGAAATAAATCACATTTGTTTTTAATTTGTTGTCATATGCAAACTCTTAAAACTTGTATTAGCAAGTCTTGTATTTTTCCATATGACTTTGTATGAGAGAAATACAGGTTATGATTTTGGTACTCATGGACTAGTCTGCATGCTGTCAATCAAAGTATCCTGTCTGGACTTTGTTATCTCCCTCCATTCTTTCCAGCAGGCTGCAGGCTGCTTTCAGGTTTCAGAAGATATAAGCCTTTCCTTGAAAAATAACCAAGAGCTTAGCAATGAATAGTACTGCTGCCTCAATTCCTTCTATTATAACATCCTGCCTAATGCTTTTCACTTTACTTTTCATTTCCTTTGTAGTGCTGAGATCTGGGAAAATTAAGATCTGTGGTACTCAGTATTCAAACGTATATTTGAGACTTGCAGCTTGCAGCATTCTCACATGATCTCTGCTATTAACAAATGTAAAAACAGTATCTACCCATCTCCCTCTTCCTATTTCCTGAACTAATAGATCAGTGGGAGAAATTTTCCATGCATAATGTGAAGAAAGAGCAGCTTAGCTCAAGGATTTTTTAGTTTACCATTGATCAGAGGAGATGAGAATCCAGGAAATTCAATTTTTTTTTTTATTACTTTCTACCTGGAATGGAAAAACATTATTCCATTTCTTGTGGAAGTGCTGGCAAAGTGCTGTTAATTTCTTCTATAAACTTGTATTAATGAGTTAGCAAAATGCCTGGATGATTGTAGAAGAAGCATTGTATAGGAAAACTTGGCAGGGGGAATAAAAAACCATGAAAAAAACTATCCATTTGAGTACTGGTCAGCCATAGAAAGCTCATTATTGCATTAGACTGTTACCATTAAGGCTAATGAGCAGGTATCAAAATTGAAATTAGAGATTGCCTTGATACATGCAAGTACTAACTGTACTATTCTTTGTAGAACTTCAGGATCAGAAGGCATGATAAATGTTTGCAGTGTATCCTGCTTTCTTATAAATGTAGCACTGAAGAGTCAATTTTAGTAAGAAGACTTTTTTTTTTTTTTAATATGTGCACGAGCTCAGTCTTCATCTGATTCTGTTTGGGACTTCTAAATTATCTTGTTCCAGCCACTCATAAAATGCTTTGCTTCTTGTTGAGAGCAATCTCACAGCACATGACCCATGTATCTCTTGGTTAAAACAAAATTTGGAGATATTCTGGCAATATGCTTTATTTGCTCCAATCCCTAAATATTTCGTATGTGGAGTCAAAGCTAAAAAAATAGATAGGCCCTAACGGAGTCTAAAACGTGTATGGTGTATGATGGGGTCTCAGTATCCACTACTGGACTTTACAAATCCACTCTTATGGAATCACAGTAGTATGAAGACATAGCCATAGTTTCTTGTGGTTTATGTAAATTTTTTTACTCATATCGGTAACTTGGTAACTGCCTTATAAATTACAGGAAATCTGGGAGAAATTAAAAGTGCCCTTGACAGATTGGTCTCAGCACCAACAGCACTGGGAAGAAGTCTCAGGAAATAAATCTTAGCTCTTTTCTATCCTTTTGTATTAATAAATATTCTTTCCTGCTGAGAGGAAATTGTTGTAACTCTGATGCCTGAGATGCTTTAGCAACTTTCCTGGACAATTTAGCCTTTGAATGTTTTTTCCTAAATTCCTAAACCTGATATTTCATTTTTACACTTAGTATGTATTTAACAAATAACATTTCAAAAGGATTTAGGATACTGTAAGATATATTATATGCAGCGAGAAAGGACCAAAGAAAAAACAACTATTCTTTAAAAATATAATGAGGTCTGTAAAAAAGCAGCTCATCAAAAATGTAAATGTTACTGAATTACTAAGTTCTCATTTTCTAAATAGCAACAATTAAATAAACTTGAAACTGGTGGCTATAATCCTCAAGGTTGCATTTGATTAATAAAGCAAATGATAGCCTGCTGATTTTAAAGTAAAAAGCTGAATAAGTACATGTTGCCATTTCCAGCAATAAAGTAATAAACTATTTAGAGTAATTGTGATTGTCATAAAATAATGTTAGCAACAATGTCTAATACACTCAAAAAAAAAAAAAGATGTAAAATTGGATGGATTTCCATCAAATATATCCAGAGTTTGAGTCAGATTTGGGATGACAGATATGGTAACAAATTATTCATGGCATAAATTACGCCCTAACTAGTGCTGCAATAGCAGTATTTGTTTAATGAGAGCATAATCATTGTTTGACAATTGCTTTTAAAGACTTCCCTAAAATCAAATAGATAATATTTGTACATTTGTAATATCTGAGCTATGCAAGCAATTGGAAGACTTACACAGCTGTCCAAGGCAGTAAGGACCTAAAAGAATTTGGCATGTCAAATCATCACAATACAGTAACTAACAAAACACCACTGCTAATGGAATTACTTCCGTATTAAAGAAAGCAGAGATTGCTATTTGATATCTCAAATCTGAGAATTAGCTTGCAAGAAACAGAGAAGCTGGTAGCCATGTAAATTGCATGGGATAATACAGTTTCCTTCCCAGTATGGCACATTCAAGGAAGTGCTTTAACTCTTCAGAATAAAACAATGGCCACAGCAGAACAGGAAGTAGTTCTGTCCAGCCTCTGAGTCTCACTAAGAGTGGCCATGGATGGACACACAAGGGTGGGGAGCAATGCAAGGCATGTCATCCATTCTCTAATATTCTTCCAATAACCAACTCTTTTAAGCTCAGCACTATACAGACACAGATGTGGTTGTAAGAGTGTATCTTGTTATTTGTGGGTCTTTCCCTTTCTCTCTTTTCCATCCTCCCCTCAAGGCCATGAAGACTTTGCATATGTATAGCCTTTCTTAGCAATGCCCTGTATAAGTATCCTCTCCTTTTCTTTCAGGTGTATCTTCTAGTTTCATTACTGGTCCCTAGTTCTTGTAAGAGATGACCAGTCCCTATCCACTGCCTCGATAAGGCTTTCGATGTAAACTTCTGAAACTCACAATTTTTGTGGGTCAAGTGGTTCATCTTTTAACGGATAAATGGACCTTAATCTATGCTGTTGTTCTTCAAAAAACCATGTTTCCACAATTTTGATAGCTACTGAACTCCCTTCTGAACTTTTCTGAGATTTCTGAAATGAGGGAGACACATGGCATTCAAGGCATGTCAGAACAATAGTTTCAGGTGCAATGAAAATAGTACAGTAATGTTCATTGTTTCATCATGATCTGGTCCTAATACTTGGATCACTTTCTGCTGCTTACCTTAACTTGCCCTTTGTGTTAGAAGTCATTTGGAGATTCATTTTACATCAGCTGGACCACTACCTCAGCTGAATCATGCAGATGCTCCATTATTCTTCAAAAGAGCTTCAGGGTTTGCCAAAGTTATGTTTCCCAAGTAGAATACATCAGTTCATGTGACCATTAATCAGAATATTCATTTACCTGGCACAGACATCAGGATTACATATAGGTATGCAGTTCCTCAGATTTCTCCTACCTTCCTTCATTTTCTTTGTAATCAAGGAAGATTTAAGAAAGAGATTTCACACTAACATTAACAGAACATGCATTTCACCTCTAGGCTGTCTTAGAAAATCTGAGTGAATACCATCTGGCCTAAGGTGTTTATTGCCTTTCATTTTTTGTCACCGTGTTCTCTAATAAATTATACAAGCTCTATAATGTCAGACCCTCTGATGATTGTCAGACAGTGGCTAGCAAGGGATTATTCCCAGTTTCTTTCACAATGAACACAGGGAATTAAGTTAGTTTTCCTGGAATGACCTTAAGTTGTCTGGCAATTCTTTTGTACCATCCTCAGAAACTGGTGCTACAGAATCCCTGGAACATGTCTTTCTCCTGATACATTTTAAGAAAGGTTTATTATTATTATTATTATTATTGCTTGTCTTTTCTAGTAGCTGTTCCTCACACTCCCTTTTTAGACTTTGGTTTTGCTAATCTGCCAGAGTTTATTGCTCTTTTTATTTTATACATTCTAATAAGATCTCAAGTATTTGAAGTGTAATTCCTTCTTTGTCATAACCTGTTTAACCCTTTTTTTGATTGGCAATATGCACCTGGGATTTTTTTTCCAATGTGGTATCTTTAAATCATTTTCATACTATGATTCCCACAGTATCCATAGAGATTTACTTCTTTTAGTTGCCCTCTGTAACTTCTTTTCAATAAGTGTCCTTAAATTTATTCTTGAAAAGCCTGAAAAACATGGTTCCTGAAATCTTCATGAGGAAGAAGGATACTGTTTCACAATGAGAAGCTTTTACCAGACATATTGCAGCATAATTTTCCATAATTTATGCTGACTGGGGTTATAATGACCATGTTATTTTTATTTTTCAATTCCCTAACAGAAGAATAATATCAGCATGTACCAGAAGGATATTATTAAACACTTCCTACAAAAAAAGTCCCTGTTTTCTGACCTTCATTACAAAGTTTTAAAGTTTGATCTGGTACTTCCATAAAAGATCCCTGGTAACAGGAAAATATCAGAGTTGTTAGAGCAGCCTGTTGTCTAATAAAGAAAGCAATTCAGTTTTCCAGGTGAGATGTTTTAGTTTTAATAGTGTATACATGCTGTCTTGACACCATGCAGCCATTCCTTCCTAGGCTTTTAAATTGTGGCACAAACATTTCTCATTGATTGCAATTTTAGAGCCATTTGAAAGCTCAGATTTGGCCCCATGGTTTCACTGTGCCTGTACAATTGAGGAGAATAACTTCAGTGATCAGTACTATTATGGTCATTGTGTTCCTGTGAGGTGGACCTACGTCTCTGCTGAAGCTGAGACAAGAGTCTGCAGTCCTGAGTATTGCTAAAGGGGTTTCTGTGAACTCCCAAGATGTAGAGTGTGCTGTTTTCCCTGTTCCATGCAGGCTATGAAAATACACCATTTTTTAAAAGATTGCACCACTACTCTATGGTTAATGCTTAATTTCAAGAAATAGGTTGTGTGGAGAGGGACTTTGCATCTGACTTCTTGAGTTTATGGAAGTAAATATTCATCCTCTGATGGTTTGAAATCATGAGTTAAAGTGACTTTTTCCATGATTACAGTTTTTTTAAGAGTGATTCTTCAATTGGGTTCTTTTTGCCAGCAAAGTTGAAAGTCACGGAGTGTACTTTTATGTTTACAGGTTATCTATTTTGTGTGATTTATTGTCTTTTATATATAGCATAATGTACATACTTAAACTGTATATTAATACACAGAATTTTGGGTAACTGAAAGTTTCAGAAGTTCATTTCACAGCAACTACTTGTGCTGCTCCAAGTAATACTGGCATAGCAATATTAAAATCCTATTTATTAATGTATCTTTCTGTATTTTATAAACTACTGGCAGCTTTTCTCCTAACTTTTTCCATTTTGTTGCCAATTATTATCTGTTTAGAGGTATTTGACTTAGACATTGGTATTAACAGAATTCAGGAGGTGACCCATGAAAAATGAAGAGTGGTTTGTCATGAAAATGGCAGCCCTTATTAGTGATTCACCATATATCATGAAACCATAGTTTCCTAGTGAAGGTGTTCTTATACCTTTACAATCTGCATATACCTTTGGCCACCATCAAAGATAAAATCATTGGCCAGAAGAACTTGTGATGTAGCCTGGGTCATGGAACTTTAAATTTGATCAAATTTACAAATACCAAATGGCAGCAGATGAATACTCAATTCTGTTGTCTAAAATGATGACTTTTTTTTTTTTGGCCAAGTACTTCAAGCACTAATTACTTCTTGGCCAAGAAGAATATCTTTGTTAAACAAGCTTGAAATTTTCTGGAAAGAAGCTTTTATTGTGCTGCCCCTATGTTTCACCTTTAATTCCCCAGTCCTGTGTAGTAGAATACAAGCACATGTAGTCGTAAGCACTCTCAATTACTTCTGCCAGAGCAGATTATATATTGTGCCTGTTTTAGCTTTGCTTAATCCTTTTTGGAAAGTGTAGAATTTAATTCTGGTCGAAATGGGAAATAATTAATCTAGAAACATGGAATGGTTAGAAAACCCCATTAAAAATACTTAAAAAACCATCTAGTTGCAGACCCCCCAAATGCCATCATTGGCAGGCAGGGACACCACCCCCTATATTGGGGCTCCATCTGACTTGCTCATGAATACAGTTGGGGTGCTCAAAACCTGTCTGGGCAGCCTCACTAGCTTCTGAGTGAAGAATTGCTTCCTAACATTTAATCTGAATCTCTCCTCTTTCACTCTAAAATCATTCCCCCTTGGCCTATAGCTATCTCCCCTTTTAAAACCATTCAGTGAACTGAATGGAGTCCAAATCCTGCTTGAAGTTCTGATTTTTGAGCTTGTTTGGTTCTACAGTTTGCTTTCCAAAATCTAGCAAGGGATCTTCAACCTTCTTTCAAGGCAATTTAATAAAGCTCTTTATCTTTTAATTCTCCTTTATTCTTTAAGTAACACTCATCTCTGCCTGTAAAAGCAGATGAGGAAATTAATATTCTGAACTGTAATTATTCTTCATAAATTCCCAGAAGTATTTCTGTTCATACCTCTTCTATTAGGTAGAAACAGTAAGATGTCCGTGGTGTTCAGTTTTTCATCTATCTACTTTGTTCCAAGGAGTCTGTTTTATTTACTAATGTTGCCTTCTTGGTCTCTGTTCCATGGGTTAAAAAATCTACTTTTTCCCCATTCCTTCAAGATCTGAATGTAGTGATCTAATTCTCTCTCAAGGAAATATTTAATTTATTTTTTATTTAGCCTATTTGTGCATAATTACAGATTTAATGAAATGGTGTGTTTATTTCCAGGTTACTTCAAGTATTTTTATTTCAAGTATTACTTTGCTAAACATATCACGGCACTAAAAATAATTATGTCAGCCCAAAAAGTCAAGGAAATCTAATAACTCATAAACAACTTCTCAAAGGTGGACATTAAATTACTCTATTTGTACACTTAATTCACATCTCTTTTCCAACTGTTAGGCAAGTCACTATTTACATAAACTAACTTACTTGATGTAGATGACTAGTTCTGGAAAAAAACTATTAGTCTTAATCCAGAAAAACAAATAGAAAAAATACGCAATTTCTCATTTGGGGATGCTGAACAGTTTTCTGTTCAAACTGCATAAACAGAAAAAATATATGTAGCCGAATAGAAGTTGTGCAACTTTTAAAAATGAATCTCAGTTGGTCTTATGAGCTGAGAGCTTTGCAGTGCATTACTGCACAGTTTCCCCACATGCAGTCACTTTGGTCTTAAGGCCACGTGTACCCAAGGCCTGTCTGCAGGCATTCCTGCAGATTTTCCCTCAGCTTGTCTCGTTCCTGCTCTCCTTCTTTCCCTCTCTTTGAAGATCAGGCTATATGTTCTTTTTTTTAATGAAGCATGAAATTCTCTCTTAGTCACTGGGAAAAAGGCGCTGGGAATTTACAAATATAAGAACTGTTTTGAGACTCAGTTTCTCGCTTTGCTTTCCTAATTCCTCTCAGCTCAATGTTAATTGAAAGAGCGGGTATTTCATTCTTTCACACAGACAAATATACCCATATTATCATTCTGTGAAAACGGTTATTTGCTACTCTCTGAACAGACCTCACTGTTTCAAGCTGCTTTCCATACACTGCATTTTCTAGGTCACTGAGACCTCATTAGGTATTTCAGAGCTGTGTTTGCAGATTCCTAATACTTGTAAGCCTGAAGTAAGTATTCTGTCCAAATGCTGAGAAACAATCTTCAAGCTTCATTCAAATGGCATGTAGTTTGCTGTTATTTTTCGTTAGACATCATTATATCTGTAAATCTGGAATTAAAAAGTCTAGCCAGAATGTTTATGGCTTTAATAAAAAAAAAATGAAATCCCCAGATTATGATATTTTACAAAGATTCAAACCAGAATAATGCAATTCAAAATGAATATACTATTACATTTTAAATTACAATTCAACATGAGGTTTTTTATTAATTTTAATACCTCTTCTAAAGTTTATTTCAGTAAATTGCATTAATGCTGAGGGCACATTGGAAGTCAGCTTTCAGTCAAAGACATTGGGTTACAAATCCAAGTTATAAACACTTTTCAGAATACATAGCAAATTTATACTTCTTTTGTCACCAAAAATACACTGTTATGAATATGCTGAAATTTATGGAGGAATTTCCTCCATGGCTGCACTTGCTGAACATTAAATTGAGAATTTATATTATCTTCTGAATTTCTATAGTCCCTATAGAATTGAAACTACACTGTGTAAAAAATTTTCTGTATTCAGACTTTAATCAAAGATGAAAAGGATGAAGCAAGCAATCAGCATAGCCATTCAACAGAACTGGGTATTATACACTCAAGAATGGCGCCAGGAACCCCCATGGGGAAGTGACAGGATGAGACTGGGAAATGTTTGTGACTAACAGGATACAAAAAGTTCTTTCACTTTCTAATGTAAACAGGTTCAAATTAGCCATAGTATAGCACTTCCCCTGGGGCTCACCTGAATATTTCAACAAGAGAGTTTTAGAAAGAGGCCTGAAAATCTACCATGTCTTCTAGTGCCCAACCACAGGAAAATTAAATTGATTACACTTCTCTTGGTTTCAGAGGTTTGTAGATACCAATTTATATTTCTGAATTTCAGTGTGACATTGAAAATGTAAGCTGTTGCAATAGTGACTTAGACTTTAGAGGTAGTTCAAAATAAAGTTAAGGTATCTCTTCATAGCCCTGACTTTCAAATCCTAAACTATAGAACAGATTTTTTGTACTACCTGCCATCATCAAAGGACAGAACTTACACATAATGTCATTGTCAATTGCACTCTATCCATTTTAAAGCATAATTGGTGTTTTGATCATACTATATGGTGTTGTTTTGGAAAGCATACAGTGCTAATTCTATGGAGTATTTGAAATATATTGCAGTATCATCAACTTTAGTTGAACTCATCAGACTGCTAACCAACTAAATTCAAAAGTTCACGTACAATTATATGAACAAAAATATATATGAAATTATATCTATACTAAACACTTAAATTATAAATACAGACAAGGAAATGTCTATGGTTCAGAATTTTTTTCATGCAATCTTGCATTTGAAAATATATTGACTGTTAAAAACATGTGTTCGCTCCATGTCAATTTGTAGCAAAGGACTGTGTGATAAGCAATGGGTATTACTTGAAGATTCATCTATGTCATCAAAAAGAATACTGCATATTCTGGAGATGGGAGAAGGTAGCCATAACTATGGGTGCACAAGTCTTTGAGCTTAGGAGAAGCTGGAATCAAATCCAAGCTCTCGGTGTGTGGGTCTTGCATGAATATAAAAAGCACAGATTCTATCCTAAAGAAACAATGCTCTTGTAAACACAAATGGAAATCTCTATGAATCTCATCTTGGTTACACACAAGGGGGGGTGTATTCTCCACTGAAGTCTAATGGGATGTGCATCGAGGGGAGAATAATATGCACCATTGCCTTGTTCACTAACAGGTGAAGGGTAATATAGATGAAATTGGAGAACTAATGGGCAAGACAGTTCCATTAGCATATACACGGCGCTTTCACATTTTGCAGCAAAGTAAAGGCAAAGTAGTGGCATAAACCAAGGAAAGATTAAGTCTAAGACCTGCTGTCGATGTGATGAAAACAACTTGACATTTGAGTGTTTCAAGTGCTGGTTTATCACATGAGTGGCTCAAATGATTACTTTCTCTGTAGAATCTCACAATGAGAGAACCTGAAGGACCTGCACACCGTATCAGATATAGTGCAAAAGAAACGTTGAACTGCATGAATTTGGAGATACAGCATGAAGTTGTCATTATTTTGCACTTTTATCGCAAATGACTGAAGGGAGCCACCTGCCTAACAGAGTAGTGTGATTTTTTTTGCTAAAAAATAAACCAGTCAATCAATTGATTGATCAATAATTAAAAACCTCTGTTGATTCAAGGCTTATGTTAAAGATGTTTTTTCATTGTAAGGTTCAAATGTTCACAGACACATACAGGCACACTTCCTTTTCTTCCAGTTCAGATGCAAAGAATTTTTTCATTCCTCCACAGATATCCAAGGATGAATTGCTCTTAAACGAGTCAATTCAAATACATACTATTAAATTTGTTTCTGAAAATTTTTAATATTGTGAAGTGGTCTTTGATATCAGCCGTCTAGAGAAACACACATATTTTCAGTGTTCTCAGTTAAAAAAAAACAACAAAAAAAAAGATCTTACAGAACTGCTGACCAAAGATAATTATGCTCCAAAATTAAAACACCTCAAAATAGCAATATTAAGAAAAATGTTATATGCTGCTCTAAATATAAAATAAACATATATAAGACCTGTCATATTATTATTGAATAGCTCCAGAAGACCTTTAATCTCATTTTAACTGGTTAACAATGCATCTGTGAGAAGTCAGATGTCTTTCCTTTGTTTATTAAAAATAATAGAATAACACCTCCATAGGAATCTTGATATTCAGTGATATCAGTTAAAAGCTGTGCATTCTTTTCTTCTACAGGAGAATTTACATGCAATCATCTATTTTATTTTTGTCCTTTATTAATCCGTTATGGTTTCTATAGATCTTTTCTAGAGGTAAGAAGAGGAAATTAAAAGTTCTTTGGTTGGACTGAAAGGTTTATTATGCTCAGTATATTGTCATTGAAGCAGTACTCAGTAGCTCTCCTTCACTATGGGCCTGAATGACAGCAGCATACTGTATCTAAAATATCTGTCTACTGTCAGAGCCTACATAATCATAATTAACACAGTTCCTCCAAATTGAATAGTCAGCATAATACAAGGTACATAGACCTTTAAGACTGAATCTTTTGACTATAAATCTGTTCTGTAGTTGTGTCTCGTGAGAATGATGATGATGATGAAGTAAATTCTTTTAAAAAGTGAATTTTGAAACAAGATGTACTGATTTTATTTAAGTAGGTCTCAGTTCCTATTAAAATACTTTTCATTTTAATATAAAAGATATTTTAGAAAGCAGCAAATCTCAGTCCTGATTGACACAAATAAATTTCATTAAGGTTTTAGCAACAGTTTGGAAAGCCACTGTTGCTTAAGCTGTAGTAAGCAAATTCTTGAAACAAAACCTACTTTATTTTCTTTTTAATTCCTATTTATGTTTTTACTTCTTAGCTAGAGAAAAACTCCTTTTTTTGCTCTTAGCACAAAGCTGTATGGGGGTGTTTTAATTATATGGGGTTATTTTTGCGCTGTATTAAAATTTTTGCCAGTGAAAGATATGTTTTTCTTGATTTATTTTAACAGGAAGGGCTGTAATCTATATTCTACACTCTTGTTAGTAGCTGGAATTATTACTTGGAAGTAATGGTGCAGAGGGAAGCTTTTGTTTTGCTCTATAACACAGAGCTGGAAGAGTTGTGAGGTAAAAATATCAGTGTTCCAGGATAAGTTTTCAGGGGCTCTAAAACTCTCAAACTGTATTTCATTTTTAGCTAAGCATTGTGGCAGTCCAGTTATTGCTGTGCCTTTGGAGGACAAAATGTTCATGGGTATGTGCATCTGTTCTTCTGCTCTCTGCTCATGTAGCCAAACCTTTTTCTTCACAGAAACTAAGGGCGCAGGCATGCACCTGATTATCATTTCATGCTGAGAAGGAGCAGTAGATCTTTTAGACCTGTTTGATTTTGACTTCCTGTGCAGCACCTGTCTACCTTTGCTAGTAAAACCACTAAATCTTAGTAAACCTGCTATGCCTTAAGGCAAATTCAGCTTGCACACAACAGGAACAGGTTTTAGTCACCATACATCATGATGGCTGTATTGGGGAGGATCTACTTCAACTTAAGGAAAAGTTTTTCTAATATTGCCAAGCTGACCCCACTACTAAGCTGACTGCAGCATACAAATTTTCTGCTATTTCCATGCTCTTTTACTGATAGAAAAACAGTGGTCCTTATCATAGGGAGCCGAGTGGGGCTACTCATGGAGGGCACTGAACAGATGCAGCTGGTCTGACCCACCTGAGCAGGTCCCTTGGTGTCGGGACAACTGGGGAGGTGGCAAGGAAAGAGGTGCAGGGCAATGTTCATTCCTGGTGTGAGACTACTTTCTCAGTCATGAGACCAGGTGCTCCATCCACAGCATAAACTGCCTCTTTCCATGTTACTCCATTCCAAAACTGGAAGCCCACTTTTTTCAAAGAAAATACAAGAATGCAAGGAAGAAATAAAGAAAATGTACATTATTTATTATTAGAAATAGTGTTTGAACTTACTGCCTTTCTATATGAAGGGTTCCAGGCTGCAAAATTCTATCAAAAGTATTTGTGCTTTTTGTTCTTCAATTCCAGTGGCACTATGAACAATTTAACCAGATGACCCATATTTTTGTGTTGTTTTTTTGTTTGTTTGTTTGTTTCTTAAAAACACTGTCACTCTTGATGTCTTGAATGTTTGCATGGTAGGAAATATAATCCTATCTGCAGTCAGAAAAGTTGTATCCAGATATTCACAGTGTGTTATTAAAGGAGCACAAATCCTCTTTAACAAAGGTAAACACAGCACACTCAATATAGTGAAAATTGATATTAAGATGCCTTAATTTGAAATAAATCATTTTTTTAATGCTTTTAGGATGGCATTATCAGAATTTTGTGAATGTGGGCCCGTATTTTGAAGTGACATTGGTAAAAAAGACAGCTTTTTTGAGCAAAAAATTCTCAGAGACCAATGTATAACCTTCTAGGACAGTAGCTATAATCATCTTTAACTCATAATCATACTGTGTGTGGACAAAATATTTTCACAGATTTTCTTTACACATCCTCTCTTGCAGCCTAAAGACAGACAGGCACAGGCCCCATTGAGTGGCTGGATTTTTAGCTTCCTGCCATTAGCCACAGTCCCCTGCTATCATGAGCATCCATGTCACGTAATCCCTTTCATCAGTACAGAAAGCTGGTCACAGATCCCTAATTCTGAGGTCAGTTCTGCACCAGCACCATCCTCGATTAGAACAGCCGGGGGTAGAAGTGGTCTAATTTGTACCTTCCTATCCAGGCTCCAGAGAGGTTAGCCAGAGCAGCCCACTGTGGCCACCCCCTGCAGAAGCACTTCAGGCAACCCAACGTGCTGTACTGTGAGTATTAGAATGTGTTTCATGAAAAGACAACTTCCTCTTTGCTCTCACTGCTCACCCAGTTTTCCCGTGCCAAGCTGTGCTTTTAATGAAGGGAAGATACTCTGTGAGAAGACTGGTGCTATTTATTGCTGGAATATCTCAAGCTAATATGAAACCCATAGACCTCCTAACCAGTTCAGAAGGTGTAAGAATCACCTGCATTTCATTTGGAGGAAAACAACTGATTTTGCTGTAGAATTACCTGTAATATGGCGTCCTCTTTTTTTTTTTTCTCTTTTCTCATTTTTAAAAATGTGTTAGCTATGTTCTACGAAATTGAACTTAAGGAAATAGTTGCCAGAAAGAATTCTAACTGCCAGCATTCTGCCAGTCGCCTCTTCTGAGACCAGGGGGCTTATTCATCACTGCTCTTGCACTGCTGACAGTCTTTTCATACATATAGCATGAAGAGTGCCCTCTGCTTAAAAATTCAACATATATGGCTTGGTAAAATGCATCCTATTTCCATTTGCTCTGTGCAAAGTTGAATGATTAAGGAATGTCAGAGACTTTGGAGACTTGCACTTCATGATTTCCAACATGTATTTCTGTGGGTCATTTCAGAGCAGGTAGTGTGGAAATGCACTAAAACAAACCAATGTATGAACTTACATAAATCTGGGGCGGTATTAAACTGGAAGAGTCTTCTTGGCATCAGTGTATAATCCATAATTAAAATTTAGCATATTTGTGTCTGGCAATTTTTTTCCACATAGTTGTTTGAAAAATTCTTGCATTTGTTGTTCCGGAGAAAGGGTTGGTTTTTTTTAAACTAATTTGCATGAGGCACAAAATACTTATTTTGTCCAGATAGATAATGCAACCAAAGCAAATTCTAGAGGTTTATTTAAATTATATACTATTTTGTAGTTACACATAAAATATGTGTAAATTATGCTAGTTAATTAATCTTTGTTCTTTTTTTAATCTAAGATTCCAGAATTTCTATATTGCGAGCTGGAAAATTAATAAAGTATTATTTCGATTGGTTTTTAAAACAGCTATTAAGAATGCTTTTATGTTAAGAGTATCTAGAATTAGTTATTTTCAATGAATGTTAAGTGCTGTTTAGTTGTTTGCAGCACATATAAAGGTCATGTGCTTTTCTTTCAAAAAAAAGTAAAGACATTAAAAATGCTTATTCGACATGAAAAGCAATGAGAACTAAAATAGCTACATAAGTTAAAAGATTATTATAAGATCAGAACTCAAATTGGGAAACTAGCTTTATCGAATCACAGTCATATAATGAAGGAAAAATCAGGTAATGTTCTAATTTTTCATTCCTTTCTCTTCAATTCTAATTTTGTTAAATAAATTTAAAATAAATTGTTTTGTACATATCCAGTCTTGAGTGTAATTAAAATTTTGAGAAACTAGAAAAAGTTGCATCACATCAAACTGAATTCTTCTCATCAAAGCATATTTGTCAAATAATAGAAGGGCCAAGACGCCAGCCCTCTCTTGTTTTATTAATCCTTTAGCAAGTAAGGGTAATAGTTTCATGTTTTGTGTTATTTTTAGATCATCACTAAAATAGAATATAATGGAAAGTGGGAAAGGGAAGCAAAAGAATATGCAAACTCTAAACAGACTTTAAATTACTACTCAGTGTGTTTTTCTTCAATCAATGTAAATGTTGAATAATGTTGTATAATGTCACTGAAAAAAACACAACAGCAATAACAGAAACAGAGATTAATGTCTTGAATGTGTGAAAACCTTAAGAAAGCTGACAAATAGAAAAAGAGAAAAGAGTTATCACAAATTAAAAATACAAGAGAGAAACTTAAACAAGATTCAAAGGTCAATTTAAAGCATATTTTTAAGGAGCTCTTTATCATATTCCTGATTCCCCACTAAAAGAATTCAATTACAAGTTCTTTTTGTAATACTTTACATAGACTTCATTTTCAATCCTGTGTGCAGTTTTGTGCACCACAATACAAGAAAGATATTGAACTGCTGGAGAGTCTAAAGGAGGCCAACAAAGATATTGGAGGGCCTTGAGGGGAAGCTGTATGAGGAGCAGCTGAGGTCACTTGGTCTGCTCAGCCTGGAAAACAGGAGGCTGAGGGGCAATTTGCTTGTTAGGAGAAGAGGAGGGGCAGGCACTGCTCCCTTTTCTCTGGTGACCAGTGACAGGACCCAAGGGAATGGCCTGAAGCTGTGTCAGGGGAGGTTTAGGCTGGGTATTATGTAAAGGTTCTTCACCCAGAGGGTGGTTGGGCACTGGAACAGGCTCCCAAGGGAGGAGGTCACAGCACCAAACCTGACAGAGCTCAAGAAGCATTTGGACAATACTCTCGGGCACATGGTGTGACTCTTGGGGCTGTTCTGTTCAGGGCCAGGAGCTGGACTCAATGATACTTATGCATCCCTTCCAGCTTAATCATTCCTTGATTCTGTGAAAAGAATAGAAGGGGGAAAAAAAAAAAAAAAAAAAAGAAAGACATGGTATAAGCAAATCAAAGCTCTGATGTAGTACTTACCATGGTCCAGAAGGAGGCAGACAATTCAGATAGAGAAATTATTAACTCTGCTTATATGGAAGTACTTAGATATATGTTTTACTTTCTCACTTCTGTCTCACCCTTTTTTACAATATACCCATATAGCACTTGCTGTGTTTTCAGCTAATTGTTGGTTACATGGGAATGTTATGTGATTCTGAGAACTTACTGCTGTCATTAAATAATAGCACTGCTCATTATGAAATATTTGAAGATGGTGGATTTGTCTTGTGCTATTTCTCTTTTTTATAGTCATAAATGTCCGAACTGCTGAGACAAGATTTTTTACCATCCCTATCCTCACCTACCCAGAAATAAAAACAAGTTTCTTCCTCTGTGATGGTAGTTCAGGAATATGGTTGAAATCATACTAATTGGAATTAAATTGGTACTTAAGTTTATGTTGAGTAAAACTATCCTTACTCTCCATAATATCTTTGGGTAATTTTTCAACAATTTTTATTTCGTAAGAACTCTCATCAGCACAAGAGTTCTCGGCAGAAGGAAGAGATCAGCTGCATCTGAGTGTCAGTTCACATCCTGGCAGCCTGGAGTCCAACAATCTTAAGGTCACACAGCCTTTATCATTAGAAATCTCCTTCTTCACTCAAACTCATAAAAAAGTATTTTTTCCTGTGAAAAACCACACAGAAAAAAAATTGCTTCTTTTCTTAATGTAAGTTTTCATAGATCTTACTACTGCTTATAGATCATGTCCTAGTCAACCATATTAAAGGCCGGTTAAGAGTGGTGCCTGGTGGAAAGGGAATATGGCATTTTTAAGTCTACATAGATGGGCTAACACCAAAAAAGTAGGTCAATGTTCTGACATAGTCACTGTGTATTCAAGGTTGAGATAACATGTATTTTAGTAAGCTAAGTAATAAACCCAGCAAGATCCAGCCTGGGCAATGCTCATAAATTCTACCCTCATTACTGTCTTTTTCTTGCTCTGAAATCTGACAGTGGCTTGTTTAAACATAGTGCTAATCCAAGAGCTCTGTAGAGCAGAGAATCACAATGTTGTGCCTCTCTGTCCTTCACTACCAGAACACTCTTCTCAACAGCATTTGTGCTGCATAAAATACATCTGTGGAGAGGAAAACACACCTTGAGGTTCCAATATTCCATCTGCCTGAAGGATTCTTATAAATAATGTAGTGGTTTTGAAAGGACAATTTAAATAGTTAGTCTTAAATTTCCTTAATCTTGACTGTCATTCTTCTCTATGCTTTGTGATTGTCATAATGAGCACAATGTGTTTTTCAATTTACATCTTATGTCTTATGACATGATCACTAAGTCTCCTTTTTCTGTTGGTTCCCAGAGGGTCATTGTCTTTCAGGGTGAAGGAAAGAATGTTGTTTTAATTTTAGGTATAGTTCCATTTCAGGCTTCTCAACTGTAACTGTGTCCTTTTAATGGGAGTTATATGCACATATCAAAGAAAATAGGTACTTAAATATCTGTTTTGATTGGCTGGATCCCTTTAAATAATTTATATACAACTGTAATCACAATGTTTCTTGTCTGATGAGCTTATATGCTTGATTCAATGATGGGGAAAAAAACCAATAGGCTAAGTTGTTGATAGTAACTCCCAGGGAAAATATTCTATACTAAAGGATTGCTACTGTAAGTATTGAAAATCTTGAAATGTTTGAAAAATTGAAATTATAAAACCACCGAAGGAAACTATTGCATGTAATCACCATCGTCTTTTTCTCACAGCTTGACTCTATGACAGTTTGATGGGTTTATTGCAGTTGGCATGGATTGCTTTGGCTGAACTAAATGGCAGCTATCTCACATGCCCTTGATTGTGTTCAGATTAATCAGAGGCTTTTGAAGTGATGGCTTTTGTGTGGTTTTGAGAAATGATGCATTTTAAAAAAACTGATATATCAAGACATTTTAAAATAAAGGTAGTCCAAAAAGACCTGTATTGCCTCAGTGAAACTCTACTGGGATCTATCTACTTCTCTCTTCAACAACATAGGGGCAAAGATTAGGTTGGTTCTTCGTTATGGGTGTATGAGTCTTTGCTGCTTTAAAAAAATGCATATATTGCTTAAAATTACCATCTTATTATAACCAAATTAATTCTAAGTCAGATCTGGAGATCCTCAGCACAAATTCTGTTATAGTGACTAAAATATAATTGGCTTAGATGACAGTTAAATAGAGTGTGGGGATGTATTTAAAAACTCACAAATTATACAGGGAGAATTCTGTTATTAAAGGGGTTTAATGTTAATGTATTTAACGAAATATTTGTTCCCCACTTTGTTTTGATCAAAGCTTCTGCTTATAGACAGATAGATAAAGATAGATAAACAGAATGTGGACAGTACATACCTTTTGATAGCTACAACATAAAGCTAAAGGGCTTCCTCTCAGCTACTTCTTGTGAGATAAATTTATTTAATGTCCTTTTTCATTGCTTGGAGGGTGACATATGTAGTCCCTCACAAAATAAGGGCAATATGATCAGCCATCATTTAGATTAATTCTTTTCCATAAATCTATCAGCTTGAGCTGCTAATATTTACATGTAATGCACTTAATGCCTGAAGTTTGTATTATGCATAGTGAGTCATGATGGAAAATGTGGTTTGCATTGTCTTCTTTCTTCTTAGCAAAATGGTATAAAATGCCTCAAATGCTTAGTCTAGTGTAGCTATTAAATGTCTCAGGTGATGCAGCTTAACCTCATTGGAAAATGCTCCAGCTTCTCAGTGTAGTGTGATTTCTTCTTCTGCAATCAGCCTCCTTGAGAGCCTACCTGGGAGAGGTAGGAAGAGGTGCTACTGTCCACCCAACCAACACAGGCTGTCATTGGCATCATTTTCCTTTTTTTTGCCTATAGCATTTAGTCAATTGCATCTCATTGCATTTAGATGTATTCCCTCTAAATTACCTTTTATTTAAACGTGTCAGTTTGTCTTCAGGAAATTCAGGTAAGGAGTAATTAGCAATTGAACCATCATGAAAGCATTCACTTCTGACCAATCCCTGATATATTATGACCTACACAACACACAATCCACTTTCAAATGTTCCCCTTGTACTAGCCCCTTGCTTCTCATTCATTCACTAGAGGTGGAGAAACTCAGTCCTGCTTGCTACTCAATCCCCACAGACCTCATAGTCAAGGCTGTGGTCTTTTGCTTAGCTATCCTTACTTTTTGAGAATCTTAGATGAAGATGTGTCATGGAAGACTGGACTAAGATTTCCCTGGGTAGCTGCCTTAGTGTAAATTGCAAGTTAAAATTAAAATACATACTTATATTGAAAATGCAATTAGATTTCAATCTCTCCAGTGCTAGAATACTTTTTCCGTCTTAGAAATCCCTCTAATTTGCAAAAGCCTTAACCTACAGTTGACCTAATCTCTCTGCTCATGTCATTAGAATAATTCCAAATCTCTGCAGATAAGTCAAAATGCAGTGTCTATTCTAGTACTGTCAAATATTGCCCTTACCAGGTTATCTGTGAATCCATTTTCCCTGCTGCTGAGGAGAATTGGTTACATTCTCCCTTGCTAGAGGTCAGATCAGAGTGAATTTTGCTAATTACTGCTCAGTATCAGAGCTGACAATGGTAAAAATTAAACAGGCAGACAAAAAAAGAGCAAGATAGAGTAAGCGGTGAGCAAGTGTCAATGGCAATTATATTTTGGCTCCAGCATCCATTTTATTAAAGGTAATGGAAAAACAGGGCAATTGTTTAAGGGTTCAAATATGGCAATTACTTTTTTCTTTCTCAAGAAGAAGGAAAAAGTTTTACTTTCTCTTTCAACCTTCCTTTAATTTTTTATTCCAGGTCCCAGTAAATCCTCTCCAAAATATGTTGAGACCATTTATGGGCGCTGTGTCTTATGTTTGGAACAAAAGTAGAAAGATTTTTCCTTATTATAGGTTGGAGATCATCATCCTAACCCTCTTTGGCTCAGTTAAGATGGCTTTAAAGGTGTGTGTTCATACATAGTCAAGGGAACTGGAGCTCCTCCAGGAGGAGATTTCAGCATCAACCTACTTAAGTGCAGGGTTTGTGTTCCTAATGGAATTTGAAGTACTCTGACAGCTGTGAGGCTGAGCAAGAAGAAGGGGTGTAACATACTGAAGTACCAGCAGATCATCTTTAAAGGAAAAAAATAAAACTCCAATTGTACTCTCTAAGGCAAATGAGATATTTACTTCCGTAAATTATTGTTAGGGTAATACAATAAGATATATAATCATGGAAGTAAGAGTTATAGTAGGGCTTGTATCTAGCCCACCAGCATGACTTTCATTTATATCAGTTACATTTCTTGGGGGTTTTTGTCAATTGGGACAATGAAGACTGATTTTTTATATAGTATATCCTGAGATTTCTGTGTCAACAGATGATAGCAGGGTTGAAGGTCCTAGTCACAAGCTTTCGGTATCTCTGTCTAAAACTACTCAAATTTCTCTGGTATTAAGAATAGTCCTCACTGTGATTGTGAGGAATCAAAAAAACCCAGAATATAAAAGAAAATTGCAGTCAGATGTATAATTTTTTTTCATGGTTGAAGAAGTAATACATACAGGCTTATATGATACCTCTTCTATATTTAAGTTTGCATTTTGTCAGAAGTGAAGAAGGCTTAGTTTAACAGGAATATAAATTAAATATTCTATTTTTATTCACCATTGAATTCTGGATGATACAGGTGCTTTTACAGGATTATTTTTCATTGTAAACTGTTATGATATTTTTGTCATCTGATTTGAATTCTTCAGTCTAAGAGACCTTTACCCTTAGCAGTTCCACATTGTAATGTATTTCAGTGTGTGACACATTCTTTCAGTTAAGCTAGTCATTGAATGGTGGCCTACAGTAGTGTTTATATTACCCTTAAGTTATTTGCTTAAAAGTAAATTATTGTGAAAGGAAGTTTCAACCAGATTATATCATTTGTACACTTCTATTATATATTTTTATTATGAAAATATGAACTCAGATCTCATTCTTTATAAGCTTAGACACATAATCTGGATAGTACTTAAACATTTAAAAATTCCATCAAATCAGCTCCTTCCATCTGCCTACAATATTGCTTCTGTCAGTAGTTTCTCTTCCTTTTCACTTTCTATTACCTTTCTCCTTTGCATGCTTCAGTAGCTTTTTATTTGTTTATATCTATGTCTAGACATCTTATCTTTGACAGTGAAGTTCAGCCAACTCCCAATTATTTATCTGAGTCCCAGATTGACCACAAGAGAGACATGGAGCTGTCTCCTTGCACAGCTGGTTCAGGATCAGCAGAGCTTATTAAGCACTGAGCCTGCATCACGGGCATGTAAATGCATTGCTCCCAAAACCATCTCAGGTGGGTTTGGTTCTGCAAGCAAGGTACAGAAACCCAACTACTGCAGGGACAAACTAGGCTCTTGCCACATTCACCAAACCCAATAAAATGCTGTTCATGCTAACCTTGCCTGAGTTAACCTTTGTTTGCCTTGTCTCTGTCATTCCCATTATGTTCTATGTTTTCTGTTCTTTGGGATGTTTGAACTCTCATTACAGAAAACTTTCACCTCTAATTCCATGTTGTTCTTTTTTTAAATGTATTTTCTTTATATCTGTGTTCTATATAGTGCATTTGTATTCTGTCAGGACTGCTCCTTGTATCATCCTCTTTTTCCATACTTTGTCAGGGTGGACTCACCAGCATCTTAAGTCATACTTAAGCTTCTCATTATGATGTCTTTAATAGGACTGTAAGTGCTATGGTAAGGAGGACCTAGTCTTTCCTATTTTTACAGCACATTCTTATGGTATTTTATGCTTAATAGAGCATAATCTGCATCTATTGCCCTGTGTCTCCCAAAGAAGGAAAACAAAAACAGATTAGGATTCTCTGTAGAATTACATCTACTCCTGAAATTTACACAGTGCTTAAAATGCCTTTTTTTCTTCCCTGTTTGGTATTCAGTTCTTCTTTGTACTTTTTGGTTTTATTTAGAACCAAAAGCAAAATTGCATCCAGTGCAGATCAACACTTACAGAATGTCTGCCTCACTACCTCCAGTGTTTACTTTTTTCTGACTTGGAAATGCTGACATTTTAATAAAATATCCTGTTCTGATTGTATATGAGGATCCAATTGGATTAAATTAACATATAAACATATGTGCACTTGTCATACTGAAGTGATTTACCAAATTGTCTGGAATATCACCTTTCCTTAAAAGAGTGAGTAAGCCTGGTAGTTTGATTGTAAGTAAAGCCTCGTGTAGGTTTTTTCCTAAGTTATAATAACATGAGCTTAAAAAATATTTGATATTACACTTTATTATGATCATTCATAATTTATGAAATTGCCAAAGAAGGCAGTGTACAGATCCAATACCACCACCTAGCATCTGACTGCAACATCCTTCTCGTACATAGTGTAATGACCTTCCATTGACTTTATTGCTGGACAGATTTACAGTTGTTAAAGACTTAATTCACACATTTAGGTTTCAGCAACCATTATTGTCATGATGGTTACAGTAGTTATGGTAATAATGTGGCTCCAGCATATCATTGAAAAACTACTCTAAGGGTGGTCAAAGTCAGCTAAAGTCAGCTACTTCTAATAACCAAAACAATCAGGTTTAAAAACCCTGTCTTCAATACATTCTGTGTATTTTTATATCCAGCTAAAACTAGCAAGTTTAATGCAAACTAATTAACATTTTTTGAGGTTATTTAATGAAGAAAAGTGATATCTTGATGGTTGCCCTTGTTGTGTATTGTGTTTGTTCATTACCTGCAACCATGAGTGTCACACCAGTGAAATGGCAAATAACAAAACCTGGATCTATTGTGTTTTAGTGCTGCAGTAAGTACAAATGCATCATCAGATGAACACATTTGGGATATCTATGTGGCACACAGCTCTAGATCAGAGGCTCTGCTTTGCCAGTCTCTGCATAGCAGAGACTGAGGCTTGTTACGTGATGATTATTGTGAATTATTTAATTCACTTTCTAATTGACAGGTTGTTATGTCCACAAAAGCTAATGCCACAAATGGCACTCCAGCTTGCACTATTGGTAGAAACAGAGCACTGAATGGGGTATATGGACTGCGCTGTTGTCTTACTGTCACAAACAGTGGCTCAGTGGCAGCAATTATGTATGCTACTGGGAAATTGGGGTAGCTTTTTCATAATGACATCAATGCAAGGCTCAGGATCTGAGGGACGTTCATATGGCACCTTTCACAGGAGCAAAATGCATTTCAAAGGCAAAGAAAAATCTATTAGAATTATGATTTGTCATACTGAATCACCATATGTTTGGGTGTACCAAGTAAATATTCTCAGAGTTCTCTAAAGGATAATATTTCTTCTATCTATTTTAATGATCTTCAGAGCTTTCCCAGTGGTCAAGAGGACTTTTGAGAATATAGCATACATTTGTTGTATGAAATAAAATTTTATTACTTGTACTGCTCTCTCAATATATACTGCAGCTCAAGCAGAATATCTTGTATACTAAAATGTGACACAAATTTGGGGATCTGTCTTTAATTAAGCAGGGGACTATATCAGTAAACCTATACAGCACTAGTACAGAATGAATAAAAAGAGAGGTTGCACGGGAGTGGGATTTTTCGTATGCTAGCAATTCTTCTTGTTGGTGGACCCTGACCAAAACAAAATATTGACCAAAAACAGGGGAAAGGATCAAAGAGAGAGAGAGAGAGAGAGAGGAGGGGAGGGGAGGGTTCACATCCTATATCTCGTTTTAGCAAAAAACAAAAGTATGGAGGAATCTCGTTGTGATGAGAAATTTGTTTTAAATTTTAACCTCTGTCTTTAACAGGGATAGGGCTATAAAGTTCTTTATTTGCTTCCCTGAAGTTACAAGCTGCTTGCTTAGTTGTACTATAAAACTTTAATACATTGTGTCTTCAGTAAGGTACCCCTAGGATGTTCAGAAGAGTATCCATGTAAACATGGGACTTCTTCCTCCAGGAAATACTTAGGATATGGCATTTGGAGTTTTAAGGGCAATCAAACAATATAATATGGCAATGAGCCCACATTCCCTCTGTCATCCCACCTTTATATCTATGCTCGGTTTTGTATTTGCTACGTTTGCAAACAATTCCTCAGATCTCAACGTATGCAACTACAAAATTGTTTATCCAGTGAGTACATGAACTGTTGATCTTTGGCAACCTACTTACTGTTCAAATAATTGTGGCTTTAGGTTTATTAACTATATGACTAGGCTTAAATAGTAATAATCCGTCCACAAAACTTTATGAATACAAAAAGTCTCCACCATTCAGTACTTTACATTTTAATAAATGAAAGACCCATCTGTGCCAACTATCCATTCTAAACATACATAATTTTTCTGCAGGTTTTTTCAGACTTTCTGTAAGACCTATAGGCTAATGAGGCCAGCCAGAGATTTGGCCTACACACCACCAAGTGCAAAATAACAGCATTAAAAGGGCTTAGATTCTTATACTGAGTTGAAATCAATTGGAAGAAATGAGGCATGCTCATCAAGGAAAATACTGGCTGCTTATAACTTAAAATGAACAGCTACTGTGCTACAATTACAATACTTTTTAGGAGATGAAAATATTTTTTGCATATGATCTCATAAGAATTTCACATTTGCCTTTTCAGTTCTTAATTTAAATGCACTTAAAGACATTGGCTCTTATGGCACGCTAAATTTTATAAAACCTTTTTGAATTTTTTTGCAAGGCAACATAAAATTTAATATTTCATTGGGAAAATGCTGCAAAAAGAAAAAAATGAATATGATATCAATTTCCTCCTGAATGTTCACAAATGTGAGAACTTTTCTTATCGGTGCATAGTAAAGACTTGTATTTTGTCAAGCAGTCTTGCTCCTTGAAAAAGTGCATCTGATACCAACTACATGAAACATAAGTTGATTTTTCATGTAGATGGCCTTGAGAAAATAGAATATTATCTAGCATATTATGATTTTGGAACATATTCATCCTTTGTTTTCATAGCTTCTGATATTTTTAACTCCCAGGAATTTTAAGAAGTGGAGCTCACCACATGTGACCTGTCTTTCAGTGGAACCTGCAGGACGGTCATAACCATTGAATTCAATACCAGTCTGAGGTATTAGTTCCAAATGTCTAATATTTCTACCTCTTCTGGTTTAAGTTCGCAAACCATAATCTCATGTGTAATTTAAATCAGTGTTGTCTGCAAGTTCATAAATATGTATTAGATGCAAGGGATAGACCAGAACTCAATCCCAAGATGCTGTTCGGGCTAAGTGGAATCTCCTTAGGAACCGCTTCAAAGATCAATTCCTCTTGTCCATAAAAAATAAGTTTAAATTGTCTTCTATGAACCTGCTGTTAGCAATTGTACTGTTACATTATGTATGATTCTTTGACTGCTCATTGCTCCAACAAACTGCACAGTGCTCCATTAGTGATTTTCAATTTCATGCTAAGCTTTGCAATTTATTAGCATTGTTTAGGCTAATGTACTATTATTTTGCATATTTTATACCATATTTCATTTGCTATTCATATGAACTAACAGTTAAGTATTGGGGATCAATAAGCCCTCTAAATGTTGTCATATTCATATTAGGAAAAAAAAGGGAAATCATGAAGACAGCCCAATACATAGTCAATTAAGATGAAGTTAGGGGGTTTTTTAGCAATTTACAGGTTTCCCTCCAGCTTGCTTACAGATTTGACTGCAGGATTCCAAACAATGGCATAATGGCCAGATGCACTTACTCATGAAAATAATTTGGTTTAGTAATGATCCCCTAATTGTAGATACCTGGACCATGTTCATGTGGATTCTTTGCCAGTGTGCTGTCTCTCTGTATGTAAATACCAAGATTAAATTCAGCTCAAATACCACCTACTTCTAATAAGCAGGTGCAGTTCCACATTTATTTTGATCTTGATTTCGTCTTTTGTAGGGCTGTGCACTGGTTCAGAAAGGGGAATATTTAGTATTAGTCTAAGGAACACATACTCCTCCCTCCAAAGCTTTCTAAAACTTAAAAAATTTTGTGTGCTCACTTGACATACATATTAGAAAAGCACAAAAAATAAACGACCACCAATTCAAATTTTCAAGTTAGTTTACTTCAGAACTTTTGCTATTCCTTTGCTTAAAATGCAGGAAAAATGCAGCTAGAAAGACAGACTTTTGAAGGCATTAATAAAGTGATTTGACATGGAAAATACATGTGTAAACATATGTCAGGTTTGCTAAAATATTAATGCCAGCAAGTAACAAAGTGTCAAGTCTCTTACTGGTGCATTGCAAATAGGGAATAGAACTTAAATTTTGAATGCTGCTCAGGATGTAGATCAAGGCACTAATGACTGCTCAGTAAATATTATAGTAGAATCAGCATATAAAAGAGTTATAAAGTATTGATACTCCTGTTTTCCCTTTGAATGTTTGCCTTTTGTATAAAATTTAGCATATGTAATTTTTCAACACGGATCTGAAGCTACAAGATTTTTTTTAAAAGCCAAGATAGGTATTAGCTAATAAACAGTAGTTAACCTTACAAGGTTCTGTTACTTTCCATGATTTAGATATTTCATCTCAAATGGTAAAAGTTCTCGGATTTTTGTTCATATTCAGCAAAGAAAAAAATTAAGACTTAGTTTCATATAGAAACTTTGCATTTCCTCCATAATTTCACCAACAGCATAACCTGTAAGTAATTTTTGGATACATATTTTTAAATAATGAAAACTGACTTTAGTGTTTTCATTTTTGAAATCTCTATACTTGTAATGGAAATCAAACATGCTTACCTTCAACCTAAGCAAATGTTTATCCAAAATTAGTCTGCATTAATTTCCAAAACCCACATTGGTCTGAAAGCATAGGGATTAGCAGAGGCAGATTTAATTGCTTTTTGGAATCAGTTTTGCCAGATCCTCTGCCTGGGGGCTTTGGGATCCTTTGTGTCTTCAGCTTTGGGTAACCAATACAGCCAGGCAGCCCCAGAAGTAGGAAAACCCCAAGTGTCAAACAAGTCTCCATGGGACTGATAAGAAATAAGGCCTTGTCCTTAAAACTCCATGTATCCACAAAGTATATCTGGTTTGCCACCTCATCACAGTCAAATTAAATTGCCTAACTGTGTCAGGTCAGGCTTGTGTACACACACAGGCACAGAATTCTAGATATATAAGCCCAGTATCTTCAGGGCTGTAATTTGAAAGTTTATTAGTTGTTAATTTATAGGCATTTTACTACTAGACTTTCCAGATCTATACATTTCCCGTACTGGTGTATTGAAATGCAACAGGTACACAATGACATCAGTAGTTAAATCTCCAACTACTTTCCTTTATATCCCTGGCTTCCCCATTTAGACAGCCAGTCAAGAGCTTCTTGGCATGTCAGTGGCTTCTTTCTCTGCCAACATATGGAGAAGATATAGCTCCTTTCTACACTCTCCTCTGACACACGCAGCCCTCGTTGCACCCATCTGGATCTGCTGTTACTCCTCGTAGACACCCAGCACATTTCTCTCCCAGGGCCAATGCAGGGAAAGTAGGATGTATCCCTGTGCCAAAACTCCTTCATGACAGCTAGCGAGAGCAAAAGTTTCCTTCATAAGGACAGGTTTCTTTCATGTCATGGTCTAAACCAAAGATAGTCCGAAGATGCCAGGATGGCAGGAAGAGAATTAATATCATATTTATAAAACTAAATCTTTTCTCAAAATCTGTGAATAGCAGCAAAAGCTGCAGCTTTGTCAGGCTACAGAAAGGCTTACAAGTGATATGGCTATCACAATAATTGTGTTTGCAGCAAATTCCTGGTCTAAACAAGGCAGAGCTAAACTTCTGTAAATATTTAGAAATTTCTCCAGATCTACAGTGATTAAAATCTGCTTTAAAGGGTTATTTTGGTTGTTTTGCTTTCCTTTTTGCAGAAAAATGTACGCGTATATATAACAGTGGTCAAACAGATACAGACCATTAATGAAAAAGTAAAGCAGGCGTCTGTGCTGAGAGATAAATGGTTGTGGTTCACAGCACTAACAATCTCTGCTGATGCAGCTGGTAGAGATCGTAAACCCCATGATGAAAATATCTCCATATCCATATTATGATGCTCTGAAGCACTGCAGGAACAGATGGCAGAACTTGTAAGTTCTCTCAGAAACATAGTTATGGTTCACAACATTTTCGGATTCTTCTGAAAGAGCAAATATAGCTTGTAAGCCCTGAGGAGAAGTTGATGGCACTTGCAGACTATGCCAGTTCAGGTGGCAGACCTCGTAGACATTGGGAGAAAAAATAACTGTGATTCACAATGCCTGTCAGTGAAGCGCTAGCGTTTGCAAGCTCTGATGACGCAGTCAGCAAAGCAGAGTTCTGGCATGTTTATTTCAGGATGACATCTGAAAAAACATGGGGAAAAGTCACCATCATGCAGCAAAGTGCCTTATATTTCTGGTTAGACATCTCAGGTAGATAAAAGCCTAAACCAGTCTTTATAGAACTTCACCTGTCAGTCCTATGCAGTCTCATTAGTTCTTCTTGTGCACTGAACAACACATTCAGTACAAAACTACACAGAAAAGCTTTATCATGTTATGCAAAATGGCAAGTTACATGAGATGTAAATGAAATAAAAGTGTCCTATAATTAGGTGTTTTCATCTAAATAATTTTTTTAGAGATAGATACATGGATATTTGAGAACGTTTGGGGGAGGGAAATGGTAACATCAAATGTCATTTATTTCTTTGAGAATTATTCAGGAGACTTCTATAGACTTCTTTGACTTCATTGTGAATTAAATAGCATCTGTAATGAGATGTCCTGTAAGTTAAAAATACATAATTTTTAGAAATTTCATTTTTAGGAGCAGTCCTGCAATCATTTCTTTCTTAGTTATTGAGGTAATATTTTGATATTAATTGATATTTAAAACTATAGTGATTAAGAAATATATTTGAGTCACCAGTACTTGCTGGCATGCAGAGCAATTCCAGAAGAATATCAAAGGCAGAAATGAGTAAAAAACACATCATAAACAGGGAAAGCCTCTGAGATGTAAAGTATTTCTCTGCCAGCACTTTACTACTTGAGTGTTACCCAAGAGCAGTGCCTACCAGTTGGAAGCACAGAGGCAGGAAGTGTGGTATGGGATGTGAGAAGAGTAATTTTGATAAATTGGTGGTCTTGAGTACCTAGAGAGATATGAAAATTAAGTACCTGTGACTTAACTAGTGCTCTTTGCCTTGCCGAAATAAATACATGTACATTTAAATGAAATTATTTGTAATATACGCATGACAGTTTTCATGCCTTTCTATGTTTATTTAAAATAGATGCATAAATGCCTGTATGGAGCAGTGGTATTGAGCACTGATCTTCAGCTAGTAGGGGTATACAAGTGGATTTTATGAAATTTTTCTGATTTCCTTTTCTGTTTGGAGATCAACATGTGAGTGATCCAAATCCCTTCTTGTGGCTAAAAATAGTTTGAAAACAAAAGTAATTTTGACCATTTTTTTAAAAAGTTAAAATAACTGAATGATTAGTCACAATAATAACTTAACACTGAAATATAAAAACAAGCAAAGAAAAAACCCAAAACACACTTCCCACAAAACCAACCCCATACACCAAAACAATAAATAAGTGAAATTAAGAGATATAAAATATGTTCTCTGGAGGTGGAAAGATTGAAGCATGAAAAAGTAGGCCACAAGTAGTACTGGCAAGTATTGCCACAATACCAAAAGAAATCATTTTAGAGTTCAAAATTTATTTCTAAAATTTAAATCAAATCCGGTTGTCAGGCAAATTGAAAATTTGCAAGATGAATGTGAAAATCTTAGTAGATGAATCTAGGTAGAAAGCAATTTGTTTTCAGTTTTCAAGGAGACATTATTTTCTTAAATGGAAATATCATTTTTCTGTTTTTTTCAGTATTGACTCAACTTTCATTATTATTCAGTTTATAAGTTATTAGAAAAATATTGTGAAAGTTAACATGCATTTTATCATTTCATCTTCAGTTTTGCTGTCTTATTTACAAATGTTTAAGTGATTTACAAGTGTTTAATGTGACAAAATGCTTGGCAGATACAACCTCCCATGATTATATTCTGGTGATAAAATTCTGGCCATGTTTATAGCTATAGATGCATAGAGCACATACTGGTCTTCAACTGCGTATTTCATAAAGCATGACAGTAGGATAACTTCCTTTCCACTTCTTCCAGTAGAAATCTATATTTAGATTCAATACAAATCTAAAAGCAGTGCCTTTTTGGGCTTGAAGGAAAGGTGTTCACAGCCCTTGGTATTGGGGTTTTGTGTAACAGATCCAAAACCAAGTTTGGAGTACATTTCTTAGTCCTTTTCTTTGTGACTAGAAAATTCAAATGCATAACAGAACAAACTGAAGCAGGAAGGAATTAATTATGACAGAGAGAGTTTAATCTCTATTGCTATTTTAACTAATAATGTGTAATATGAATGAACTGATAGGAAAGTAAATGCATTAGTAGTATCTAAATACACTGCTGTTCCTATGCACAGGTTTTGCTGCCAGACAATTATGGCTTTTCATTCATTCTCTGAAAGATACTCTTATGCTTTAATTTCTGCACTCAAATAACATTTCTTCATATATTATTCTCATATTGTAATATTATTAAGGGCTAGAGACAAATAAAAAGATGATTTAATTCCCTTCTCCCCAGTAAAATATGTTCACATATCGTTTTCATATGAATGTGACATCTTATTAAGAGCCAATGAAAAAAAAAAAAACCATTGACATTATTTCCCAAGGCAGTGTTCAGCATATCATGAAAGTTTCAGTTGAGATAGTATATAATACTTCTCAAGTATAGCTCAAGTACTAATTAATATATATTTGCAAAAGCCATGCGAGCATATTAAGTAAATATTATTTTCTTTTTCTCATATATGTGGAAATTGAGGAACAGCAAGGTTAAATGGCATGTGTAATGCATAATCAGGACATTTAAGTCAAGTTGCGGCAACGTATTTCCAAACGTTCCTTTGATGCTCCAGAGGAAATATTTGTAAATGGAAATGCCTCTTGTTACTGAGTCCTCTTTCTCTGGTAGTCACTACCCTCAACTCTAAGAGATCTCCAGGGGAAACGATTAATTAGGTTTCAATTATGCTACAGAAAAATATGCTTTACATACTTATCATCTGAAAAGCATTGTGGTTTTTCTCTAATGTGTTTAAAAATTCAAAAATATTTTTAAAAGCCACTTAAAAAGTCAAGCCAAACTCAGACTAATGGAACATGGTGTCATCCTTGAAAGTGATGTATTCTCTATTCTTCAAGACCTTCCTGTATGATATTACACAGATATTGTCTGAATTTTCTGTGGAACATTATTGAAATTTTTTAGGAGATTAATCAAACAAATCGAGGGATATAGAGGATTATTTCTGCAGCTTTGTGTGGCTTTTTAAAAGAAACAAGCTTCCAAACCTGAAACTTTAGGAAAGCATCCACAATTTTTCTTGGTTCTATATACAAAAGTTGCAGTTTGTCTCAACATTTCATCAGTGCTTACATTTTCTCACAAACATCTGATATTTTAGTCTTATTCTCAGGAGGAAGTTTGACTTTTAGACATCTCAAGTATATATTCTTAATTTTATGATATCAAAGCAAAGGCTTTTTTTTTCAGTTGGAGTTTCAGTTTATTAGTTGTGTTTTCTAAAAAAATAAATGTTTGGAGATTAATTTGAAATAACCTCTCTTAAGTTCTCTCTTCTCTAGAACCACATGTAAAACAAGATCAAACAGAAAATTTTTTAGAATTACCTTAAAAAAGAGTTAGCTAGGCTACTTGAGTAAAGCAACATTGTAATACTTTTGACTGGATTTATTCTATTTATCCCTGAAGGATGCACTCAGAGTTTACCAGGCTGACTTACCATCAATATTTTAGTTTGGTCTTTTTCAAAATTCTGCACCAAGCCTGGCTGATCTTTTTGTTCCCCAAACAAACACGTTTATTTATCTGTTCTCCTTGCAGCTTGAAACTCTTCTCCTTCAACAATTTCATGTCTCTATTATTCACCTTACCCAACGGCTCACATCAAGCTTTTCATGTTCATCTGATATACTTGACATTATTGGAATCTTAAATTATTGTTTAAGTGACAGTGCTGAAGTTCAAAACCTTTCAATTTCTTAGAGGGGTCAACACACTGGTATGTAAAACCAGTGCACATACATTGAGTGGTTTTGATTTGTTTTAAGTAGGTCTCTAATCTCTGCAGATAATGAGTGTGCATTTGTCACTGAAATTCAGTTCCAGCCCAGATCACAAGACATTAGAGAAGAATTCTTTCCATCACAAAGAAGAGAAAGACATTTTTTATGTCTTTATTAAATCATAGGCTTCTTTACTTTAATAGTCAGCATTAAATACCTTCTTCATTTCCAAGCAGTACAAAATCATTGACAGAGAAACTTTAGTGGAAACAATATATTCTTTTTTTATAAAAAAAAGGCTGTGTCAAATTTTGTTATTGATAACTTCATCCAAAAAGGGATGAGTGATCTAAAGGCCAATGGAAATAAGTAAGATTCCCCGGAAGCGTTGTGTGAAATAAATAGTCCCTGAAAAAGAGGCAGGTTGTTGTGAGCATTTGGGACCTTTTGGTTATGCAGGTGATTATCTGCAGCTCTAGTACAGAGGTCAGCCAATTTAAATAGAGCTTTATGAAGGCTGTCCAAGAGCTTAAAAAGATGAAGTACTCTCAAACTTCTGGAATACTACAGAATGTTCAGTGAAGAGTGCTTCATCAGTGGCAGCACTGAAGTCATTTGCAGAACATTCCAGCTCCTTCGATTTTACAAAAATATGAGAGAATGGAATAGATCATTCCAGTTGGAAGGGATCTACAGTGATCATCTCACCCAACTGCCTGCCCATTTCAGGCATACATGAAGTACATTAATTTGTATTTTTTTCATTAAAAAGTCTCCACCCTCACGAGTGAAAACACCGGTATGATTGGTGCTGCTCTTAACAGTACAGGACAGTTCTGTTTCTGTTACACAGAGCAGTATCTATTTTTATTACAGCAATTTTGAAATTTTCTGTTAATGCTAGGAGAGCTCATCTTTGTATTCTTGTTGAATTCTATAACAATTCCCCCTCCAGGAAATGTAGTTGACCCCTTCTGCACCTGTAACCGTGATTGTACAGCTCTTCACTGCCAAAATGCCTCCCAAATTTCAAATCCTCAAATTGCATGGTGGCTAGTTCACTCTCTTAATTGCTGGAAAATTTGCCAGATTTTCCATGGAATTTTAGCATATGTGAATCCCGAACAAAATTCAAATCATAAAAAGCTTTCTTTTATGCAGTTAAACTCTACTACTGGAATGTAGGCTGTCTCCCTGCACCAGTGGGGTTACCTACCTACTTCTAACCATGACCTGAAAACCAGTTCTTCCTTTTGTTAGCTGGAGACAGGCAGAATAAAGTAATACAACTTTATCTACTCTTGTATAACTTGTTTATCTTTCATAAACTTTTAGCCATGCCATTTCCCTTTTCTTATCATTTGGGCCTCTCAAGGTACTTAAATGTGTCAAAAAATGAAATTGAATTTATAGAGTATGAAAAAGACATGAGAGCAAGGTAGGATATATTGTGAGTCCGTACATAGAGTTATTGAAAATGTGTTATATGCAAATGTAAGGAGTATTAAAAATATATGTACGCTTGTAAATGCAAATATTTGCTTAAAACCTTGCACCTCTTAAGTAAAATCAAAGAAAACTTTTCCTCCATTTAGCCAGAAAAAAATTTGAGAAAATTGCTTTGTAGTATTTGTCTATTTTCCCATTTCTTTAAGTCCAGAAACAGCATTCATTTTTCTTTAATTTAGATTTTATGCTGAAGTTTTTGGAATAGTGCAGTGAAATTGAGCCCACAGAATGGTATGTCTTTTGTGGAAATGGGACAGCTCAGAAACTACAGATGAAAGCAAGATTCTCTTTTTTATATTAAATGTGAACCTGCCATTTGGATACTGAAAATGAAAGAGAGAGAAAGAAAATTCTGAGGATGAGCTTAGCTATATCAGGTCACTGTTACAATATTTTTAGTACTTTGTTCAGGTCAGCAAAATCCTCTGCTATTGCAAGAGACCTTCTGCAAAGCCAAATATAACAAAAATCCTGTGGAAAACAAAGACAGGTGTTGAGTCCATCTGCTTTAGGTATCTAATTTAAGGTGTGTGTGTGTAAGTTTGTGTGTAACTAAGCTCTCCACAGTCGCTGCAGAGAGGGAGGCTGCTCTGGGACCTCGTTCCAGTGCTTGCACTCTGGTGGCACAGACTGCCTCTTCCTGTGCTGCCTGCAGAACTTGGCTCCCAGTTTAGAGACCTGAAGTTAAATGCATAAATTAGATGTTGCGAATACTAAAAAGGGTATTTTCTGACTTAGTTCATATCCATGTTGTATATGTATGTATTTTAGCCTTTTACTTATCCCAAGCATAAGTGTAACTGTGGCAATTTAGGGATCATTTTGTCATTAGTGTTTTTGTACAGAAAAAGGCAAGTCATTAGAGAACATTTCTCAAATACTGGATGCTTTTATATATGGTGTCTTTCTCTTGTGCTAACAAAATGGAAAGGAAACCAAAAATTACTGAGCTGTGGTTGATATTTAATAACACAGAAAGAGGAAATAGACGTATTTTCAAAGCATCTAGTGGAGTTAATATGAGTTTCCTTGACAGATTGCTTTACACAGCAAGTTATTTTGTTTCAGGCCACACTGGCAAATTATGATAAACCATCTGATGAGAAAATTTTCATTTAAATGTTCCAGTGAAAATATCACCTTTCTCTAGGGAAAATTTTTCTCAAAAGTTTATTACAGTCCTGGCTGATCTTTGTATGCTCAAAGCATGGTATAGGTTATTTTACTTAGGAATCCTTATGCAGATTATGCATAAGGAATATCTTTAGAAATGCATTTTAAAATCACAGCATGTATTTCTGTCCCTCAGTCATCCAAGCTGAGTAACATCAGGAATACTACCTTGATAAATTACTGATGGCATAATGGTTATGGAAATAGTCACTGACTGATCATCAGTCACAGCTTATTTCATATGAGTGTCTCCAATTTGCAGCATGAATCAAAGCTCTTTAGCTCTTCCTAAAAAACTTCTTCTGAAGAGCCCAACAACCTTGTTGGGCATCATCTGCTGTCATGAAAACATTGCAAGGCAACATGGCCTCAGGCAGTCAGAAGATCACTGGGCTATCACACACTCATAGGAAAACTATTGGCAGAACACAGTAATTTAAAAAACAGCAAATGCGCCAAATGCAAAGTCTCTCTCTGGACACAGAGAATATCCTCTTTTTTTTTTTTTTTTTTTTACCATCCATTTGGCAATAAATGGTAGTGCGTGAATCTAATTTGCTTTTAAATTGCAAGTAAATTGTTGCTGAATCGTGACATAATGGTCTTTTATATCTCTCAAACAATTTCTATAAGAGGAAATATGATTTGTACATTTTTGTGGAGGTAATGTAGTGTTTCATTATTTCTTTCCAACATATTTAATAATTGTAGTAATTTTAGGTAAGTGAACCCCAAGTAAATGACTCCCAGTGGTATTATTGCTTGCTATTTTTCTAATTTCTAGTTCTTTGCCATTTGCAAAGGATTATCTACATATGAAACAATGAATAAATGCCCCATGGAAAGATTTTCTTCTAAATGGAGGTTAGGGGGGCTTAAGGCCTCATTTTCTTCTTACTTGCTACTTGATACTAGCTGCTGTGGACCCTCTCCAGCTGATCTTCAGAATTAGTTTTGGAGAAAAGCTCTTGGGGGTTTTTTTTGTTTGGTTTGGTTTTTTTTAAGGAAGATTATGCTATTTCACTTTAACAGATACCAAAATTTCTTTCAATTTAGCAGTTTGTACTAGGAAAAAGGTACAAAATTCCAGAAAATGCACAAGAGATAAAGTTGCTAATATGTTAGGAGTTTATCAATCCTCTTTCTCCACAAAATATTAATATTTTTTTCTTTAATAATGAGACCTTTTTCCATACATGGCTTCTGTTTTGATCTCTACAGCTAGCATTTTTACATAGATGATAGGAAAATTCTGTCTTTTCTACCAAATTAATTTGTTTTCTAATTTCCAAAATATATATGAAATAAAAATTTTAATCAAAATATCTTCTTTGCAAATCTTCTTACGGTGTAGCTCTTTTCTGAAAAGCTCAGTATAGTCTTCCTGTGCAGTTAAAGAACCATAGATTCCATTCTTCATGTATGCTCTCACCTCTTTTGGAACTCTCCTTTGGCTCCATGGCTAATCTGCTGTTTGACAGAGGGGAAGAAAGGCAGGGAACAGTTCTCTATAGTGTCAGCAATATAAACAGTCAAGAAATATGCATCTCATTGTAATGGGTACAGAAAATCTATAATTATCAACAATTATATATATTCAGTTCCAAGTTTTGCCTTTTTGGAGGTTTCTGAGATCATGTGAGAAAAAATCTGAGGACAGAGCATGGAAGAAAAGCTTCCATGGTGGAGTTTTTTGTTGGTGTTGGTTGGTTGGTCTGGATTTGGTTTTGTTTGGGGAGGGATTTGTTCTGAAACTCAGTTTGTTATCTATGAAGAAATCCAAAACACCAGTCCACTCAGGAAAAAACGCAGCTGCTGTATAAAGATCACTATCACAATTGTAAATCAAGAAAAAATTATGCTAATCAGAAGGGAAATGCTTTTAAAGTTAGGTCAAAATCTTATTAATTTCAAGGTTTAATTGGATTTTTACTACACTTTTATAATGAGGTTCAAAAGAGTCTCAGAATTATTCTTTTCCCTTCCAACTCACTAGGAAATTACTTTCCTGTTCTGGGTGAAGAATTTGCTGTTCTGAGCCACACATTTATTATCCTTGAATTGGAATAAAGAATCTCACTATATCAGAGTCTGAGTCTATAGTCATAGGCAGATACAGAAGATATTTGAGCACTTTCACTATTGCATCTTTGCATATAAAGCCCATGCTCACTTCAGTAAGCTTCCCTCCCACTCTGAGGCTTTGACATCCAAAATAATCTTCAATGCAATTAATGGATTTATTCTTAGCTAAATAATTGATTTTGTGGTACATAACCCCATTCTTGTTCTCCTGTAAAGTAAAACAGATTGTTAAATCTAAAGTGAAAATAAAAGGTCCGTAATTGAGGGCATCTTTCCATAGAAAGAGTGAAAATCTAGGTAACAGCAGAGGTGTCTAGAGCTTTATGAACATCTTTGAAAAGACATTTCCATCATAAACACAATTGTGATATCGTGACAGCTTTTTTCACTTAATAAATTCCTGCCAAAAAGAAAAGAAAGGAAAATAAGAAGTCTTTAAGAGACTGGAGGAAATTCTGGAGGCTCTTTGCAATCCACTGGGGACTTGGTTGTCACTATTCATTTCATATAGAAGGAACTCAAATATTTCAGTAAAGTTAGCTGTCTTTAAAAGCAGTGACTTATGGATTTTGTCACTAATATGGTATCAGTCACAATAAATATTAACCGAGACTTAAATTATAACTCATTATTCCCCTATGAAAGTGGATATTGTTAGTTAGACATTATTAAGAGCATGCCCTTAACAAAGTAAGCAGTATTAGGTTTTCCCCAAAGCAATAAGTGCATATGATCATACCATTGGATGCATCCCTGTCAATTTGTATATGCTTTTCTTGTGGTCAGTGGAATGCCATTTATTGGTATTAAAAAAGAAAGGCAAAAAAAAAAAAAGAAAAGAAAGGGAGTCCTTCCTTTTGGAAGAAGGAGACTAAAGTTTAGCTACTGGCAGAGTATTTCTGGCTTTGTGAGCACAGCAAGCAAAAGAATCAAAAAAACTTGCAATTTTTGTGTAAGACTTCTGTGACTCAAAAATAGAATTTTTTGAGATAAGTCACAGAAATAGGTGACTAACTGCAAGAGTTTCACCTAGTTATTCTGTGCTGTTGATCTCCTAGTACAGACCAACTTTGCTTAGTCAAAATCCTATCCTCTGACATTGTGTGCTCTGGTGCATGTATCTTATAAGATAGCTATGTGGTAAATCTCAGTTCTGTCACATAAAAAGAAATTAAATGCAAGATGGTTGTGGAAAACATGTGATGCCTCTCATTGCCTCTGAGGTTAGAAGATCTCAAAAAGGAGCTGAAGACCAAGAATGATCTGTGGATCTCACTATTCCAGCATGTTGGACAGAATATACAGAAAATATGAGGCAGACACTCCTCTCCTACAGAGCCAAAGAGGTGAACTGAGTGAAAAATGAACATTATTGACAAATAAATAAATATCCCTATTTCAGTCTTTCTGGAAATCTCTTTTTCATCTGGATGAAATGTGAACAAGGGCTTGAAAAATTAAATTCACATGGAAGTAACCAGTGGTTTCCTGGCCAGTCTCCATCAAGCTCCTCAGAAATTATGCAGTTGCACTTTAATAGTATGTTCAGTCTCGTATTCTAATTAGACCCAGGAAAACTTTCATTCATGCTAGTTCAGAGGTAATCATGGATAGATTATTCAAGCAAAACATATATAGAGGTTTTTAGGAATAATATCATAAAGAAGAAGAGTATTATTAATCTTGTAAACAAAATGAAAAAAAAAGCAGTGAAAATTAAGGGCAATCATTATAGAGGGCCTTTGTTGAGGGTGTCTATATTAATGCTTCTGTTAAGATCTGGATGTGTGCTTTTGAATTAAGTCTCCTGGTCAGTCCCACCCAGTGTTCAAATTTGATTCATATTCAGTATCTGTTCAGTATGCCTGAAATGAATTAAAACTGAGCTAGAAGTTGCACCAAAATGCACTTGAGGCACTCCTATTGAATTGGATATTCAGTCCATGGAACTAATTTACCTCTAGAACTGCCTCTTCATGAAATGCCCAATGTGGGCATTGTGACATGATCTCCAGTAGTTTGAATATGCAATTTCCCTTCTGCTGGGCTGTTTTAATTGCCAGTGGTACTCAGAGCTCTTGACAGCAGCTGGAGCAATGCCCCTTTAATATACATACAGTGGTGGATTTCTTTGGCTGCTATGAAGTACTTCCTACATCAGTGAGCACGTTTCCTTTCCTGTATCAAGTTTTTGCCATGTGGTTTTCATCCAACACACAGTCCAAAGCAAACATCAGGAAAGATTTCTAGAGGAGTATGTGAGTCAAGCACTGCACAGGATGTTCAGCATGAGTAGGAAGCATAATGGGCCCTATCCAAGATTAGAGTAATTTTGTAAAATTGCCATAGCCTAAAGCATGGCAAAATGAAGTAGAATTTCTTTCTTTTCTTTTTTGTTAATCCAGATGTTTCACCACTATTGTGGTTCTGCTGCCACCTGCGAATCCTGAAGTTATCACAGAAATGAGTCATCTGTGCAATGTAGCAATGTCTGATGTTATGACAATGGGAATGAAAAATTTTCCATTGACTTTGGAGTCTTTGCAATGTCACCCACATTGCTCCTCTGCCAAAGTACATAGCAAAACCGAAGCAATATAAGAAATCAAATTTACAAAAAGTATAGATAAGTTGCTGAACACGCACCCAAAATTCCAAAGGGTATTGTGTTAAAATATATCCTACATATCGTAGCAATTACCAGAATCAATAGATTAGATATTGTGTTATATGATAAACATTTGTTAGTAAATATATTTAGATTTTCATCATATATATAGGTGTAGTTTGACTTTCTTATGCAAATTCTGTAACATCACAAAAGAGTCACCAACTAAATAAATGATAGGTGGCAAGAGATACAAATAGTTTTAAGGGTATTATAGAGGTTAACGAACCTTGGTATTAGTCAGAGAATGCCATTTGGTAGAAGAGTAAAAAAATGATGCAATTGAATAAACTTTACAGTATACATACCTTAAACTCCATGAGATGATTATCAAATGAGACATTATAGCACATGCCTATGTGTATAAAAGGAACCAGCAGAAGTCAGGATGCACCATTCTGTCCTCAAAGGACAGGTTACCTAGGTATTTTCATGTACTTACGTGGATTTATAGTCGATACAGCTACCTGAATTTCACCTGGTTGTTTATGAGCAATCATTCACAACCAGCATTTGGACCAGCCCTGTCACCTACTTAGCTGCATGATTAGCAGCAGCAACAACAGCCAGTCTCAAATTTCAGCAGTAATAAACAGCAACTCAAACTCCCACACAGAAAATTGGGGAAATTAAAATAGTCTTTCTGTTGCTCAGTCAGCTAATTTTCTCTCCTTGCAAATATGAATCAGATGGCTTAGCCAAGAGTACTTTATTGAAAGCAGAAACAAAAAGAACAGCAGGGAAACATACAATATCTTATTACTCCATCCCCACCACGGAACCATAACTGTTTACTCTTCGGTTTGGTTTCTTGGTGAAGCAAGTGCTAGGCCAGCTGGCCGCTTCCTACCTCCTGCAGTAAAACCCCCCCTTGCAGTTTGTGATTCTCAAGTTTCATGGCTTGGTCTTTCATCTAGCTGCACTGTTTTAGCTAGCTAACAGATTCTAGTAATTCATTTTGCTCTTAAAACAAAGCATAAAAGGAAAAATAAATGTAAGGATCAAGTCACATTCCCTACTACTCATTCACAGAGAAGTTACTGGACAGACTCTCTTGGCCATCCTTTTCACCATGTCTTTTTCCTGTACCTATCAAGGTTACAGGCACATTAGGTTTAGTTGTTCAAGACATTCACACACTGCTGCAAGACCCTCACAGGATGAAAAGAGCTGCTTTTATTATTCTGTGTAAAAATATGATGGCGGTTGAAATATGCCATTTATTTTACATTAGAATAATAAAGAAAATTAAGATACATAAATGGATAGATAGATAGATAGATATAGTTATATGAAATTTTGTTGTTATGCATTAATATACATTTCCAGTCAATAAAAACAAATAAAAATCCATGTTTACTTCTCGAATATGAATATTAAACCGTGTACAAATCTTAGTAAACTAAAACACATGTCCAGTATTTCGAAAGAAGGAAAGTATGTTGGAAGTCCCAGTCATCAATGTTGTCCCTTTCACAAAATATTCACAGCAAATCTAGCAGCCTATTCAGAGAACAACAGGAAGAAACCATACTTGCTGTCACTTCATGTTGTAGCATAGCCTTTCCTCGTTGCATGCCATTTTTAAATTGCAGACTCATGCAGCCCTTTCCTTCTTTCCAAGAGGTGAATATATGCATAATGAGCAGTATACTTCTCTCAACATGCAAGATTTGAACAATGGCCTAAGTATATTGAAAGGTCTTTTAAGCCAACTGACTCTCCAAAACAAAAATTCTTCAGGAGTATTATAATACAGTCTGCAAGTTTCAGCTCACTATTTAAAAGGTGATGTCTGTGATTGATTTGGGCATGATGCCACTGAGTAATTTACTTTGGCTTAATTTTTTTTTACCCTTCTCCTGGCTATTCTGCCAAAAGAAAGTATTTAACACAAAGTATTTAATCCCTTTGTAAGAGAAAGATAAACTGTGTTTTCAGGAATGCATTTTTAAACCATTTTAGAAAGTGTTGCATGACTATATTGCATTTCTTCATCCAGTAACAATGAGAAACAAGCAATTCAATAGCAAATACAACTGAGGGATTTGCAGTAGCAGGAGGTTTATGAAACACATGTGATTGTAAATGGACACTGACTTTCTGTGATTTACAGGATGATAACTGTGTTCATTTAGCTTGTTAATATTTTAGGATTTTATCAGGGTTCTAAGTTTTTCTAAGGTTTTTAGTATTTTATAATGTTTGCAGATACAACGGTCTTACAAATTTTCATGTAAAATTCATAATGTGATTTCTGTGCTCTAGCAATGCTTTCTAGGTCTTTTTATTAAAAAGAAAAGAATTAGTTAGACTTTTACAAAGGAGCCTTTTTGTTTTCACATAATTTTCAGGTTGTCATGCTGGGCATTATGTATGTATGAGTGTCTGCTTTTCAGCTGACTTCAGAGATTTAAATAACGTTTGGGGATTCATTTCCCTGTGCTCTATAAAATATATACTCTTGGATACAAACAAAGCATATTTTGAACAGTGTCATTAGTATTCACTTGCCCTTAGTTGCATACTTAAAGTTTTTAAAAATTAATAAACATCCCATTCAAAGTATTGTGAGGTAAAATACCTACTAAATATATCACAAATATCATTGTTGCTATTTGTGATTGTCAGATTTGAATTTACCAGCGCAAAATGCACTTGATAATGTACGACATTTTTCATAGTAGGTTGTAAACAAAGCCTTGCTAATACTATTGTGATCATATGTGTCAAACAAAACCTTTTCCACTCTCCAAGAATAATAGTTTAATAGTCTTTAGAGCCATATAATTTTGTCCAGAGCTATTAGTGGCACTTTATGTCATATAGTCATCAAATGCATTTCTATGAAAGAGAAAAGAATAAATATTTCATGGCTACAGCTTTTGAAGAACACTCTGTCTTTCAGTGTTGGGCTAGTCTTTCAACATATGTGCCAATCAGAAATCTTTAGCAGATGCAAAATGCATCTTGTCTCCTTGTCAGTGAAGAATGTAAAGATCGCAGGATGTATCTGAAATATTCATCACATAGGCAAAAATCTGAGTATTGTAAGGAACTGCTGAGCCCTGTAATCACAACTTATCTGTTGCTCTTACCCCCTCATCACTGGCCCTGAACAGTGAAGAGTGTGGCTAGTGATGAGATTTTGGTTACATGTTATATCTTGACAATCAGTGATAGTATTTAGCATTATGATCTTACATGCGTTATCGTATTACCTCCTTCATTTTGGACATGCTAGTGAGTGAAATCATGTGTTCATAACAAATTTTTATAGTTACTTCCACTCATAATTAATTTTTGGTAAATAACTCCTGCTTCCTATGATTCTCTGCAAGAGGAGCACTGATGACATCTATTATATCCCAGTCTTCATTCATGGACTAAAGTAGGATTGCTGAAAACTGCTAGAGTAGATCCCATATAGTCTCTTCCTGTTACTCTACCTTTCAGCCAAACCCAGGGCTGATATAATCAACCATAACTACTTGATGTAGTTGCTTCAAGTCATCTCAAATCTACTTTTGGCCCGTTACCATGTGAGAGGGTTTATGTGCACCATGCCCTTTGAATGAACCTGTGACCTGCTGCTGCAGTCTGGGCTAGCCACTCCATCACTGGGCACTGCTGGAAGCTATTAAATCTTGTGTTGCTTTATCTCAGTTAAATGTGGTTAAGTGAAAGGACATTATTTTAACTGTCTGCTGTGTCAATGGAATTGCGTAAAGCACTAGCTCACAGCATTTCAGCTCTAACGCCACTCTGAAAAGTTGGGAAAATTGAAGCATTAAAAAGAATTAAATGTTTGATTAAATGCATTAGTTTTTCAAAATGAAAAGAAAGGTTGGATTCTCTCCTATACTCCAAGTTATACAATTTAAATGGTATTTTAATGTCTTTTTAAGGCCTATTCACATTCTTTCAAATATTAAATATCTTCAAAGAGGCAAAAGAAATACATTTTTAGCATAAACATGATTCATTCCATTGCATTGGTGATTTATCATTACTAATACAATGATATAGAAACATGAAAAATTGGAAATAAGTGTAGAAAGAATGCTGAAATATGTTTATTTAGTGAAAAATGAACCACTGAAATCATGTCTATGGGAAAGTATATACATGTGGAAAATGTGACACATTCAAATTTCTAAATCTACATTTTTCCTAAATGCAGATTTATCAACTAAAGTCTGAAAGCAAGAAACCACAGAGGAACAAAGCTATTTCATGAGCATGACAAACACAAGTCTTAAGCTTGTTTCACAGCCTACCTATTTGTCTGCAGCAAATGTCACATGAGAATCTCAATATACTCTGCCTAAGCATTTCTCAACTTTCAGAGAGCATTCTTAAAACTAGTGATTATTTCATTTAATTGAGAATTGGAAGATCTGAAATAATCGATTCAAAATTATTACATAGTGATGCAGTTGGGAAGAAGAAAAGGCACTTTCTTCGCGGAAGATAAGAACTTTGCACAATGGGAAAGAAAGGACTTGAAAAATAGTATGAAGAAATAACTGCCTGGAAAGGGTATGATACAGAAAAAATGAGATGCAGAGGCTGATTATGAGTCTTGGCATGACCAGAAAGGTACCAAAAGGTCTATTAAATATCTATACTGTATGTATCAAGCTGACAAAATCCAGGTGTAGAGAAATCTAGGATCTAAGGAAGATGTTTATTTGAAGTGGATTTTGCTGATTACAGAATATATTAATTTAAATTGGAGTTTAAAGAAGCTGACTCTGAAAGAAGGCATGTGAGGCAGGAGGAATTTTCTGCAAGGACTTTGACAGAACAAGATTTTCCTTTGGGGCAAGTGTGAATTTCTTTTGTGGCAGGAGAAAGTGAAGGGGCAGAATACTGAGCAAGCAGGTGGTAAAAGTCACCCTGAGACAAGGAGTTGAAGCGTATCTGTAATTCATTACATACCCTGCATCAGTATCCTCAGCTGGTCCCCTGTCCCTGCACAAGCCTTCCCCCTTGCTGCATTCAAAAGCCTCTCTTAAGTCCCTCAGCTGCCAGCACATATCACAGGCAGTAGATTCTGTGCCACTCAGTCTCATTGGGCACAATGCCCAACCTGCTGAAGCAATGCTCAGTGCTAACTTCCAGCAATTTATGGTTTTACTGCTTTCCTGCTATGATAATTTCTCCTCATGATATTTGAAAAACCAGAACAGCCATTGGTGACAGTAACCTTAATATGCTATCAAACAGAAAAAATAAAAACCCATGCTGGATTAACTGAATCTACATGGTGTAACTCACTTATTGGAAAGGCATTAATATCCATGTTGAATTTAAATTACGTTAATAGATTTTGCCTGATCCTTCAATAACTAAAAATTTTTTAAACATTGCTTCTGTCGAACTCAGTGAATAAGAGATTTGAGCTTGTTAGGAAGCAAAAAGGAGTACTTCTGTGGCTCTCTTCTTTAATGGGAATTAGGAAAGACGCTTTAAAGATATCTGAGCTTTGCTAAGTATATATGTGTTATGTTTTGTGAAAAAGGTCTCAGACAATCCCTTTAGTGTTCTATCTCTAGTTCATGAATGCCTGAGTGCACAATACTCTTATCCAAGTGAACAATGGTAAAGTGATTCAGTATTTTCCCCATTGATTTAACAAGGAGTGACACTGATGAGTGGCTCATTAAATTTTTTAACACCAGAAAAAAATAACTATTTTCTTTCTATCTCAAGAGAAGTGGTTCCTGATTCCTGCATATTGCCCTTAATCTTTGGCAACTCCAGGACCTAGTCACTGTATTTTCCTTTCAGTTGTTTTTAGCTTGGCTGTCTAATGAAATTAGATTCATCTGTATGCATCCTGTTCGTCCGTCCATCTGTCAGTCTAGGCTCAAAGCAGAAGACCATCCTAGGCACTTAGCAGAGTTCACACAGGGGAGTACTTTAGTGAGCCTAATGCACTGTAAACTTGCACTTTTCCTTGTTAAAGGTAAGCTCCCCATGTGGACAGTCCTGGTATCTGTCCTGCCTCTGGGAGCCTCCAGATCACTGAAAGTTTTCTCAAAGGTAGAACTGACTGAATTCTACAGAAGAAAGCTCATACATATCCTCTAAATCTATATAAGCCTTTTGATTTCAGGATATTAAGAACTAAGCCATTTTATTTATTTGGAAATGAAATACTCTGAGAAAAGAAAATAAAAATTCAGAAAGTAGTGCTGGGAGCCTGAAATACTGTTTTAGGCATTTCAGTAAATGTGAAAATTTACTTGTTTATACAAGATGACATTTCTTTAGGCCAGACAACACAAAGGCTTACTATTAAGTCAGTACAGACTGAATTTTTCTTCTTCTAAATTCATACTCATATCAACTTTTCTGTCCACACTGAAATAGACCCATAGTCTGAGTAAAATCACATTTTCTTCAGGTAAAAGATGTGCACTGGAACTTCTTATATGCGTAGTATAATTGCTTGTAAATAGATTGTGAAATATTTTCTTTATATGTTCATTGGAAGACAAAACTAATTGGGTTTCATTTGGCTCTATGAATGAAAAAATCAAAAATAACAAAGTGTTTTAACAATTTTCTAAATCTTGAAGGTTCACAGTGTTTCCCTGTAAATTATTCAAACCATATTCATATATTTTTTTATTAATCACAGAAAGGTAGTTTTAAGGGACCTTAGTAGGTCATCTGGTCTGTCCCAGGCGTCCCAAACAGAATCAGCCATATTCTTGTCATTCTTCCTTGAGGACCTCATAGTTGACTTCCAAAAATTCAAACTTCAGAATCTGGTCTGTTCCTAATCCTTTCCAATTGAATTTCTTTTTCCTTGAAGCCAGGACAAAATCTTTCTTATTGCAGTTTAACTGAATTATCTCTGCTTGGATTCACCACATGAAATTAAGAACAGAGTTTCTTTTCTCCTGTTTGCAACGGCTTTTTCTGTTTGTAAAACCCTTCTTCAGTCCCTCTACCTCTCTCTTTTTCTTTTTTTCTATTTTTGGTTAAACAATCCCAGTCTTTTCAGTCTTTGCTCATAGATCATGTTTTCTAGATCAGTCTCTGTATTCTATAATATTTCCAAACATATCCCTTTGCCTTCAAATCTGCACTCAAATCTGAACACACAATCTTGCTTGAGCCGCCACTGATTCTGAAAAGAACATAAGGAAAGTGCTTGCTATCTTGTCAGTTGTACTGTTGTTCATATATCCCAGTTCTCTCGTCTGCCTTTTTTACAGGGTAAGGTTGTTGGCATATTCACTGCTAACTCATCACTTTCCACTTTAGCCCTGAGATCTTTCTCTGAATAATTACTGCCTAATTAATTGATCCCCTTCCATACTTGTGCAGTTGGGTATATCTGCCTGTCTGTAATACCTTTCACCTGTCCCTATTGCAAAGTCATTTTTCTTTCCCAGACTACCTTTCAATCTACAGGACACATAACTGAATTTTAATCCCACTCCTCAATATATTTACAGTATCACCAAGGTTTTGACAACTGCAAATTTAATAAATATATCTCCTTTCAATTTTTTAACAGTTTTGGATTTACCACAGAGTGAAACTAAGTAGACCAAACAATACATTTTCCCATCCCTTTAAAAATAGCAATCCATTTGCTCTTTTTCAGTCCTCCTGCATCTCATCTATCCCCCATAATTTTTCAAAGACTCCTAAACCCTCTGAGTCTATTTTAATCAGTTAAGTCCCCTAAGATGAATTAAGTTTATCAGCATGGATGATCTGAGATTATGTATGTTATTTAAGCACTATGTAACCTTTCCTCTTCTTTTTACATAGTGAGATCTTATCCTTTTTTGCTGGTATTAATTGTTTCTGACTGCAGTTGATCTTTTTGTGAAGGCTAATGCAAAAGAGGTATTTATTTGTTTTTTACTATATCATAAATCTATAGGTTATCCTCTTTGTTGAGCAGCAACCCAAAATTTTCCTTGGATTTGCTTTACATAAATGCAAATTCCTAATTAAAAAAATTCACACTAAGGAGGGGCAGTAAAACTACACAGAAACACAGAAAAATAAGAGATCTTCTGAGTACCCAGTTCCAGCCCACCACAGGCAGTGCTATCTTACAGTAGTTTTGTGTAGCCATTCCAATGGTATCTGACTACTTGTTCCCATTCTTCTTGTTGAAATTTTTTCAGAGCCTGATGGTGCTGATAAGTTCTTCTAGGTTTCAGTCAAAAATTTCCTCCAAAATTGCATCATAATGATGCCTCAAAACTGTCCTGTGTATCCTTTCTTCCAAAATTTCCTTTTCTGAGACTGACAGATTATGACAGCAAATTTTGTAGTACCACCTAAGTAACCTTATCTCAGTACTTTTCTTTTATAGGCACTCTTCTCTGAAGTACTGAAAGTGAATATTCACTAGCTACTGTAAAATTTAACTTTTAACAGTAAATGAATTATTAGTTAATGCAATATCTTAAATCTTGAACTAACTTGATTATTTTTCATGTGGTTTTCAGAAATACAAATCTTCTTTATAAAGAAAGCCTTTTATGTGTCAAACTCTCAGCCGGCTTTCATCAGCTTCTTAAAATCATAGTTTAACACTAAAGTTTAATCTAACCTTAAGAGCACAATGGCCAAAAAGTACAATTACTTCTAATGTAGAATGTTCAAACCCAGTTTTTAACAGGGGAGTTCATACTCTGAAGTGACATGGAAGATCAAGTTGAGCACCAAGAAGGAGCCTATACTACTAACAGGAGCCCACACTACTAACAGGCTATACTAGGCTAACAGGGGACTTTGCAATTGTACCCAGAGCTTCATATTTCACTAATTAGTAGACTTAAGCATCTCAGCAAAGAACAGAACAATTTTACAAAAATATTTGAAAAGCTATAAAAATTCAGTTCAAGCTGACATACAGGGTTTCATAGCAAAGAAAGGGCTAAATGATACTATTACCGCCAGTAAAATTAAATTAAGCTATGTTATCAGTTTTTTCCACTGCTGGGGTGAAGCAGCATCATTGCTCTAATATTTTTTTTTTTAACAACTAAGACATCATTTGCAAAATAGTATTCTTTCCCAGGACATGAATTGCTAGAAATTGGAGTGCATGTGGAAGGAAAAAATAACAAGGCTCTCAAAGGATCTTTTTCTGAGACTTTGTGAGAACTGTGCAATTAAACGCATACTTAATGCTCATTTCCTTCCACATTCTCAGCTCTTTCTGCCCTGAGACTGCTGGGGTGTCCCTGCAGCGTCCTTCCTCTGCCCTGCTCAGGCACACGAGTCTGCAGTGGAGGGGCAGAATTCTGCCTTGAGCTGCAGACAGATGCCTGCCAGGGGGATAGCAAAGAGCTTCCAGGCTTTGCAGGAGGCCCTGGGGAGCTCTGGGAGATGCTTTCAGTGACACTTTTTCCTGCTCCAGAGCTGGCAAATTATGCTACCTTCTGAGGAGGGAGGACCTAAGCCAGGCTTTTGCTTTTCTGTTTAGGCAGCAGAAAAGCAAAAGAAATGAAATTGCAGCTGACTCTTAAGATTACAGGGAAACCATCTTTATTTCAAATCATTATGTCTCCAAGTAGAATCATAAATCTAGCTGAAATAATTCCAGATAAAAGCAAAATTCAGTTGAAAATCCAGAGATGTTCCCTACTTTTCGTTCTTTAAATCAGATCTTCTAAAGTTTCGTTCAGTTTCAGCTAAGTGCATGTGTACAGTGCCAATAGTACACGATTGGTAAGTCAAGTGACAATTTGTAAAAACCACTTGCTATAAAATAAATACTATGTATGAAAAACAATGTTTATAAAACTCTAGTAACTCAGCCAAGTGAAAACAGATTAACAATACAGAAAGTAAGGATTTTTTCTAAATATGCATCAAAATATGGATTTGTTTCTTTTTTATTTTTAGCTCCTGCTGGGTGAAAATCTAAAACTACCGAAATACTGACCCCAAGTTGCTAGGTATAAAAAAAAAAAGCATTTCTCCCATCAGCCATGTGTTCTTAAAAATGTTTCAGCTGAATAAGACAACAGTGACAGCAAAAAAAACCCAAACAAACTTGTGTGCTTTGTATTTTGAATTCCCAAAAGAACTTTTCTTCAACACAACAGAATTAATAAAATGTACAAAATTAGTTGTTCAAAACCACGCCAAAGAAAAACAATTTAAGTCCTTCCAATTCACTTTTTAAAGGTAGCACCTAAATGGAATTTTTTAAATCTAGCAATCTTTTGTGGTTTTTTCCTGAGATTTTGAGGGAGTCTTTGTGTCATGTGAACAGGGCCACAGAGAAGGAAAAAGGTTAGAAGCTTGACTGCAATGTGATTCTCACCTTAGACTGTACTGACAAAAAAAAGCAAATGTGATAATTAACTAATGATAATATTGACAACAAATGGGCTACCTCCAGTTCTATCTATCCAGTAACACTAGTTGCAAATGCTTTTTAAAACTTCTCTTAGTGTAAAAGTGTTTTGTTCTTAAAGCTGCTGTTTTAAAAAGATGCCATCTAATTTTTAATTTGTTTTTTTCATTGGTTAAATAGGTTCAAAAATACTTCTCAATTGTGAATGCTAGTCTAACAAGTAAACTGAATAGAAATATAAAGAGTTAGTAAATCATAAATATTTATTATTTATGCACTTTTTCATTTCCTCTATAATGATGCCCAAAATATCGTGCAAGAATCTTTAAAACCTTTAAAAATTCCTATACATTTATGTTTGCAGAAACACAGATCTAAGCAAGCATTTTGAAGGAATGTTTACTTAAGTTGCAAGTTCTGAGTTTGATTATAAGAAAATGTGGGCCTTTCATCCTTTGTTTCTTGGTTACAAACATTCAGTCATTTGATAAATCCAAGGTGGGGGAAGTGGGTTGGTAAAAAATTTAAGACTGGCCTGTGTAGGGTACCTGAAGAAGGTGATGATTGTATTTCTGGTCAGGTATTTCTGACACAATCTTTTTCTTAGAAGCAATGTGATCCAGAATACAACGGATTAAGCTAAATAAATTACTTTTTCCTGAGCTGCAAGCCTTTTAAAAAGCCTTTCCTCTGTAGTTCTACCAACTGCAGGCATCAAAATGGTTAAAGCCCCCCTATAGGGACTTTCCCCAGTGTCTGTGAATGTGAGGCTTTTTCCAGGTTTGTTTTTCTGCTTTCTTTATCTGATCAGAGGGTCTATAGCAGATACCAACTACAAGAACAGACTGTGTCAGTCTGCCCACTAATCTTCCCCAATTGTCTCTCTTCTGACTCCTGGCCCATCCCAAAGCAGAGCTCCATGCATTCCAGCTGCTCTCCATCACAAGGAGGGCAGCTCTCCCTCCTTGCCTTCCTACATAATCCTTCCTAAAGAGCCTTCCCAAGAGCTGTGAGCCATCCCACCATGAATTCATGATCCACGCTGAATTCTGCTTCCCGTTTTTTCCCCATGCTGTGCACTTCAGTGTACAAGCATTGCAGAGGAACATTATCCACACCCAAGTATTCCAATTCCCCAGAAGATGTTCGAGAGGTTTCCCTTCAAGACTATTGTGCAGGCATTTAATTCTCTATTCATTGTTCATTGCTGGTTCAGACAGGTGTAAAAACTTCACTGGAGATAGCCAATTATCCTTCATTTCAAATACTACTGACAAGTGATCTGCCCTCAACCTTCTTTCTTCCAAGATGCATATTTGAGAGCGAGCATCCAAAGTCATCCATCTGAGAAACTCCATCTGAAGGCTCTGTTTTATTCTATTTAAGCCAAAATTACACCCAGACACAGATCTTCCTCACCACAGCTAAAGTCTGCTAACTAGTGCCATATTAAAATTCAGAAAATAAGTGAAATAAAACTCCCTCTGAGTGGGTAAGTGTTTTTCCAAACTGAAAATTCACAGTACACCCCTAGCAATTTTCCAAATGGGGATATAGTGTCATTAACATGTGTAAAGAGCTGGTACCACACCTGGGGGAGGGTCAGTTCCCAGCAGTTGCCAAGCACAAGCTGCTCAGATATACAAACTCCCAAAAGTTTCAGGAGAGCATTCTCCTGATACTAGCACAACACCATGGCCCTCTTTTTTTCTGCTGTCATGGAATTTGTGTCTCCCATTGCTATTATCCTTTGCAGTCCAACACTGACTATGTTTTGGTTCAAATTTCTGAAATCTTGTTCCACACAAACTACACTGGACATGGTTTCTAAGTTAGCTAGCAAAAAGTAATGGCTTTAACTAGGAAGGCTGTATTCGATTTCTGTTTGTTTTGATTATAATTGGAAAAGGATCTAAACAATATTAATTTCTCTTGTATGATGGCAAGGCATTGCTGAGGGGAACACATCTAGTTTTGCATTCGGTATGGAAGAGAAATATGGTCAGTTAGAGATCAGTCAGCAATAGGCCAAGGCCAAAGCTTGGCAGAACATGAGCTGCAGGAATAAATGTGGCTTTACAGCACAAAGCACCCAAGTATTCACTTTTGATAATACCTCTTCAAATTTGAGGTAATTGCTAAACATTTTTTTCAAGCTTTGCTTGTAATAAACCCTGTGTTAAATGGCTCTGTTATTCTGCTCTTGCAATTCAGGTTATGTGATAACTGTTTCATGAAAATTTTATCCTTTCCTTTTTGAGTTTGTGATTTCTTGCTTTTAATATTGTTAATACAAGAACTGAAAGCATTAGCAGAAAGGATTTGCTTCCTGTAACCCCAAAAGAGAGCTATTACCTGGCGCAATGTCCTTGGACAATTTCTGAATTAAAAAAAAAAAGAAAAAGCAACAAAAACCACTAAAACACAAACCATCAGCATGAAAACTTTAGTTGAAACAACATCTGTTTTCAAGGACTTCCTCAGTCATGCTGTTTTGCTTGCAAGGTAAGCTGGTGTATTCTGACTCCCCAGGTTGTGGTACTGCAACATTAGGAAAACCGTTTGTGGTGGGCATCTGTTCAGTTGTAGTTCATACGCAGGAAATATATTCTAAACTCTAGATATGAACTCATCAAATGCCTTTAAAATTTGACAGGGAATAAATTAATTCAATATAGTTGTCACTAACATTTTTTTTGTTTTGCAATTTGTTCCCAGAGATTCTTGCAACAAGGTGTGTAATATTTATATTGATAAACAAGATGTAGTTACTCTTTGGAAAACAGTGAAGAAGATAGTTTTATTCAAATTTGCTGCAAGGAGTTAAAAGTAGAACAGTTTTTTGAACCGTAATGATTATCACAGTTTAGCAAGCGTAAAGTACTTATGATGGAACCTAAGCACAAAATGCTATTAATGATTGAGTACAAGATCTAAGAATTCTAGGTAAATTATGGTAGTTTTAAAATGCTGAGGGTATAAACAATGAGGCGGGGAAAAATTTTGCAACAAAATGTAGAATTAAAATGCAGTCCCATTGCCTGCTAAAATATGCTGCAGGAGTTCCCTATAGTATTTCCTTCCTGTGGTTATTGCTTTAGGTTCATCCTTCCAATGAAGGTCTGAAAGCAGTGAGCTTTCAAATAAAAAGAAAAATTAATTCCCTGCTTTTAATTGGTAAACTTATGTCAACACAACATGAAAAGGAATTAGTAAGTAGTCCAAAATGCTCTATGGTACATACATTATCCATTTACATATTTTTCATAGCTGGTGTCGTCTGTTAATTTAGGAATATATGTAGCAGATTATTTAACCCACCAAGGTTCATACTTTGGACATGGCAGTTTCACAAACTGAGGTTTAAAATTGACATATGTTCTACACAGTGTGTTGTAACGCAGACATTCTACTGTGACAATCCATTTGCAGCCTTTATGTCAAAAATACAAGGTAAACCATATTAGCATTCATATTGTAGTAATTTAATTACTTTCAATTCTTGTTTAATTCACCAAGACACTCCTGCTCTGTATTGCAGGGGCTTTTTTGCTTTGTTTTTTGGTTTCCTTTTTGACATTCCTCTCAGGAACTGACTTATGCTGAATGTGTTTTTCGATGATAGAGAGATTGCTCCCTTGAGCCAGCACAAATGAAACCTGAAAACTAGAAATATATGGAACTATCCAAAAGTACTTTTGACTAGTCAGCATACTGAGTACTCTTCTAATACCTTACTGCACATTCTCCTACAGTCTGCTGCAATAAACTGGGCTTGAATGTTTTATGTTCAGTCAGAAGTTTTGCTGCTGCTGCCTATCAATAGCTGTGCATGAAGTTCTATATTATGTCATGTTGTAGGTATAATGTAATGTGACACATCCTAATGTTAAAGGCATGCAGTAATAACAAGCTGCTGCAGTACAGACCAGGAAACCGCCTACATGAATATAACCTGACAGGTGCAAGCTTACTTTGCCCAGCCTTAAACTGATGGGACATGAGCCAGCTTTAGTCAGGAAACCACATATATGTGTTAGGACAGACATTTCAGCAGCAGTTCTGCAAATCAGAACCAGCTTTTGTCCATCTCGACTGGATTGAGGCAAATCGAACTTAGCTCTGTAAACATGTTGCTGTCATTACTGGGTTTACATGTAGCTATTTTCAGTATTTGGATAAAGTCCACATTTTTTGTTCACATTTTTTGTTTCACATTTTGTGTGTCTATTTCCTTATTCCTTGGTTTAAATTAGATTCCTGATGAAAATAATACCCACACTTCATATTGATTTCACTGTAAGTTTTTATTTTAAAGTCTTTGAAGCCTTGTAAATTACTTTCTGTAAAATGAATGCAAAACAGTGAACTTCTTCCCAACATCATCATGTTAGCTTCCTTTTTGCATCATCTCTTGCACAGTAAGAAATCAAAAAAATTGGCTAAGATGCCAAGAGGAATCCTTCATAAATACCTTCCAAAATATTCATAGTAAGAAATACAATTTGCAAGTTACAGTATGAAAAAAAATTGTAACCACTTTTCTGTGAATGTTTTCTTTCTTCTATTTTTTACTTGTCAGTTTTTGGTAGGAACATAAATAAGAGGATTTGGAAATACGTATATAGAATTCCTTGCAAAAAGTTGTGCAGGCTAACATGTTACATTCTCGTAGAAAAGACTGTGATTGTAACTTTTTTAAATTTCATTTTGTTCATCTGTAGGATTCAGTCGTGGAATTTTCCTTACAGTAAAACATCATGTTAGCAATTCTTGCTGGCTGTTTTTTACTTTTAATTCCTCTCACTTCCTCCTCTGTCAACTATTTCAAACAGGAGATCAAACCAACATATCCCTGTGACCCTAATACTTTCTGCTCTACCTGTCTTTCATTCTGCCACCTATACAAAAATCTCTTTTATTCTTAAAGACACCACTTGTCCCAGTATTTTCATGTACTGTTGCCATCTAACATTTCTCAGACCCAGCTGAAGCTTTTTCTCTCTCTTTAGTTTCTTTGTCTTTCTTTCCACATATTATAATAATAGCCTCAGCAAAAGCAGAGTAAAAACTCAGCAACTTTTGTCAGGGTCTTCTGTCTCACACAATGTCCTTTTGACTCTTCCCTTTACACTCCTGCCTTTTGTCAGTGCCTCACTCAATGATCTATTCTTCACCCATCTTTCACAGGAGCCAGACTGTACCTTTCCCCCTTCTCATTATTTGCTCCAATCTGTTTTCGTGTCAGAGATTCACTTACTCTTCCATTCATTTCACTTTGGCAAGTTCTGCATTTTTCTGCCCTATTTTTCTAACATCCTGAAATTTTCAAAAGCCCAACTCCTCTTTTTTGTTCCAGTCGTTCATTCTTTGCCTCCAAAAATGTAAACATCACTCTAATACACTTCCCAGTCACTCAGGTTTATAATCTGGCTCTCAGACATAATTCTGCCCTCACTTTGAGATGAGAGTCCTGAACAGGTTTCAGTCTTTCCAGGGAGAAACTCTTGTATTATCAGAGAGATGATAAATGAGCATGAGTTACACATTACCAAAGGCAGGTGATAAACCCATCAAAAACATAGCAAACAAGATTTCCTAAGGCAGCTCTTTCAAGTTCCCAGATGTTGCTAAGTTCCTCACTCAGTGGTAGTTCGTCACCCTTGCTGGTTGCAGGGACATTGTCTCCAAGAGTGACAGGTTCCTGCAAAAAACTCAGTCAATCCCTTTTTTCTCATTTTAACCACTGTCTGCAAGCTGACTAAAAATGGTCCCTATATTTTTTTTCTCATTCTTCTTATGCAAGAAATTCCACTTCTTTCACGGTAAATCTAGAAGCCAACTTTTGGTACCAAGTTTGCTGACATATAAATAAATTATTTGGGTTAAAGTAAATTTAATTTAAGTGCAGCAAAGGACAAGCCTAGATAAGAAAACTATGCTCACAGAGGCTCTCTTGGCAGAACTGGAGATTGTGCAACCAAAGTCTCTGCAGAAAATTCTTTGTAGAATTTTGGTTGCAGATAGAGGCCGGTTGGATTCAGCAGAATCTTTGAAAGAATATATAGCATACTTTAATGTAGAAATTTTTTAATCCTGAATACACATTTTGAACCTGCTCAGCGGTTTTAGAATAACTTTTTAAGTAAAAGTTTGCTTTCTTTACCTAGTTTGCTGTTGCATATATATAGGTTTATGTTCTGAGATTATCATAGGTAATCAAGTCAGTTGGAATAAAATGCTAATTATATTGACACTAGGTTTACTATACGTATATACACAAAAAATTGAATTTATATTTCATCTACAGGAAATTCTCAGTGCTATAAAATATCTTACACTAAACACATTATTAGAAATCAGAAGGAAAATAAAAATTCCATTCATTCCATCTGTATCTTAGAGAGACAATTTTGCAAAGTTCTAAAAACTCCTTTTAACACCAGAGCACTCCTTATTGTGTTGCATAGATTCCCCATAACCATGCTCTCATTTACAGGCCTTGGCATGACTGATTTCACTAGAAAAGTCTTCCATTATTGAACAACAGGAGATAAACTCAACTGGGGTAACAGAAATATAAGAACTATTTGAAGAGTAATTTTATCCTATTTCTGTCAGGAAGTGTGAACAAATGACCAAGAGTTTATCATATTTACAAAGACAATGACTGTTTGGAAGTAGATTTCTTTAAATTCTTTTAAGGTCATCTCTTTAATCTGGAGCTGCAGCAGATAGGTTTTTATAAATGGTAGGTTTTATCAAGAATATGGTAAAATATTTTACCAAGTTATCTCTCTCACATCAGTGACATGAAGCTAGAAGACTGGAAATATTTTCCCTTCTCATTTCCAATAACACGTCAGTATTCACAGTCACAAATGGATGGTGGCTTTGCACCACCCCTGCAAGACAACAGATATATATGCATATGTATATAAGACAAGCTATTGCTTTGTCTTCTTTTTTCAATGTGTTTTATTTTATGTTCCAAACATTTTTGCCTATATATTATGGAACGTGAACAGTTTACATGTACAGGAGAATATTACAAAAAAGTAAAAGCAAAGTTCCAGATGTAACAGCTAAATAAAGATGTGGATATTTTTTAAAGGAATTTTTTTGTCTTACATGCAGTTTTAATACTCTGATATCTTTTTATCCAGATAGTTTTAAAAATATTTAATTACCTATTTAACATTTCCCTAAGGATTTCTCTGTAAGTAAAATGGGCTCTAGCCCCCTCCACTCCACATCCAACCCCAAACCCCCTTTCTTTCCCCAGGGACCAAAGCAAATCTTCTTTACCACCAACTATACTGGGCTTCTCATAGGATAATTTTCTCACTCTATACTTGAGATTCATATTTCTTTCCTTTTCCTAATGACAAGCCTATCAATGTTTTGTTGTGAAGTCATTATGGTCCTGATGCCTATTTTTCACCACATTCTCCTGTTCCTCCTGTATTGGCTTTAAATGACAATTATTCACTACTCTAACTGTAGCATATCTGTAGTTCTCTTCAAAGAGCAGATCGAGTGTTGTCATGGTATTCTCTGATACTTGGGCAATCTTTGTAGGCAACGTATATAACTGATTTTTCTTAAGCTTGAGAACACAGCTTTAGAAATTGTATCTCCTTCTCTATATATCCTTTTCAGAATTTTCATAATTTTTTTTGTTTATCATTGAGCCCCACTTTCTCTTTCTGTTTATATAGACTTCAGTGTCCTATGGGGGGAGGGGGTATAGACATTAACTGATACTTATATAAAATTATATTCAGGGGCCCTTCTAAGATCTGCCAACTGAGACAGGAGTAAGCAAAAAAAAATGTCTATGTAGAACTTGGTTTTTACAATAACACAACTTCTAGAATATCTACAATCAAACTTATATTCATAGAATCTCACATGTTTCTTACAAAAACAATTCAGGAATCTCTACTGTTAGAGTGCATTATATTTGAGGAATTCATAGTAAGAGATAAAAATGTGAGCCAGCCTCTGCCAGTGGTTTGGGTGGTGGTTTCAGTGAAAGCTATGTTTGATTTGCATTGGGAGGTGCTGGCTGTTGGTATTTTAGATATTGCTCCTATAATCTGTCTCTCTCTCACTCTCTTTTCCCTTCCCTCTTTTTCCTATTCACTTCTATCTCTCTCTACCTCACATTTACTGCTAAATAACCTCCATTCTTTTGTCTTCACTATATGGTCTCATTTGCACCTTAATTCAAGTGGAGGCATCTCTCTAATAATCATAATAATCGGATCTTAACACTATCTTGATACATTTTGTAAGAATTTGAATGCAATGAAATTGTAATTAGCAAAGCGTTCACATGTTCACAAGAAACACATTTTCAAATGTAAGGCAGGGTCGCGTAAGAAAACAGTGCAATTTATTGTAAAGGGCCTCTATTTGATGCCTCCACTCTACTTTAGAAGCAGCACTTCTGTTCGGAAATGCCATAAAGCTGAAGATTTGCACTACTTGATATACACCTGTAATGCTGTTATCTTACAAAACCAAGATAACAAGTTACAAAGCAGTAAATACTAGAAGAGATTGAATTAGTAAATCATCTCATTAAAAAAAAAAAGTATTTCTCATTGGTTTTCAGAAGACAGTAAATTATGCTTTCACAAAGCACTTAGACACTCTATAAATATGTTTATATAGTATCTATAACGTTATATACAGTGTTATATATATAAATAGAATTATACTGAGAGAGTGTGTTTTATTATTATACGTAATACTACAGAGGAAAAAAAGTATAGCTGTGAGGGACAGGTCTGATTAAATTCTGAAGCTATATGTCTTACACGGAAAGATAATGTTTATGCATAAATTAAACATTATCAAAGCTATGGTTTTGGTGTTCTTCATGGTAACTGTAATATGGATGAAAATAAATAGTTAGAGAAGCTACAAAAAAAGAAAATAACAATTTCCTGCAAAATAAGAATCTTTCTTTCAAGTTATTTCTGTAGGAGAGGTCTGGACAGCAACATAAAGTGTTTAACGACATGTACTTGAACATCAAAAGCTTAAAAGAGTAATTGGACTCCTCATGCAAACTTTATAAGATCCTTTTGCCTCTCTGTCTCCAATCTTTCTATAGCCCTTATACCTGTCAGTGATCATGGCTTCACTCCATTCTCCATTATGTTTTGTGCTGCAAGGACTTCAGATGATTCCTTATGTGATTGAATTTTCAAACTGTATTTTATTTTGTGGACAGATAGAAAAGTGGGTGGGAATATAAACAAACACACATAAATGTCATTGTTATATTTGTTCAATTTGTTCTCTTTATGTATTTAAGTAGAATACATATCAAAGAAGATTTGAGTCTTATTTTCTAAATAACGTCTTCTAAATGACTTCAGGAAAGAAGCCTAATTTTTTTCACCCAGGCATTATTATTGACTGATTTCACTGTCTCTATATGCAGTTTCCAGAAATGCAAGAGGTTTTCAAGAAGGATACGACTTCTTTATTTTGCTACTAATAATTAAAAGGCAGAGATACACACGTGTACAAGAAAAAAAGAGGTCAAATTTTAAAAGGGACATAGTTAGCCTTAAATTCTGTTATTGTCTGGATAATGTCTGACAAGAGGGCACAGTGCCTATCTATGCCATATTTAAGGTGAAGAAGTGAAAATAATTCTGCACTCAGTCCTGTCAGTTGCCTGAAGATGAATAAGCTGAGAGACTGAGAATCGCTTCCTGCAGCGCCATTCAATTTAGAGCAGTGGAAGGTTTCATTGAAACCATAACAGGTTTTAGAAAGTCTACAGAAATGTGACTTTGTTGACATCCTTTTATATTCAGTTAGGAATATTCATGTCTGAAGCTATGCACCACTGATTACTGTGTCAGTGGGGTTATCTGTCTCACAGATGCTCACAGAAGGCAGGCAGTAATCCCAAGGAAATGCCATTGTTTTTATTTAATTAACTATTTTTATTATGTCTTGTAACTGTCTTGTAACCAATGTAGTCCCCATAAGGACTTTCTGCCTTCTCAAAGAAAAATAATTTTGCATTATTTATATATGTGAGTGAAGCCCCTGCCCCTGGAGTCCTTTGTATGTGAATGGATTTCTATACCCACACGCCCAGATTTAATCCACAGCTTCTGGATTTTGGCCAGAAATATTCTCCATTCATGGAGGTGGTAAATATACTTTTTAATAGTATGTGCCACAGATTTGGCAACATTTCAATTTTTGAATCCTGCGATTTCCAGTATAAAGCTTGTGATACATGTACACTTGCATTCAGTGACACAAAGGCACTGCACTCTGTATCCAGAACTTGTGAACCCCCCAAGACTGTAAATTAAATAATTTAATATTTGAATTTTAGACTGGGCAATATTTTCTTTGGTTAGGACAGCAGTTTTCTGATTAATGTTTTTAATTTTAAGCAATGTCTAATACATACAATAATAAAAGTGACAGTTCAGCTTATAATGAGTTAAGGATGTTTCTGAGAATACACAAGAGGTTTTTAAGATACTTCCAAAGTTTATTTTTATAGAACAGAAGCCCACAAATTAATGCAAATACATTTTTTCATATTTTAGTATGTTTGTGTATCTCCAGCTTTAATAATCTCAACATTACATTATGAATAGTACTTGCACTTTTCAAGGCTGTATTCCAGTTAAAACAGTAAGATAACATTAGAAGAGTAAAATAGCATTTGCAATCAGCTGCAGTGATAACTAGGAGGAAAGTAACACATACAGGATTGTTAATGGTACAGTTTAATGGAAGTTAATAACAAAAATACAAAAGAAGGAAGTGTCCTATAGATACACCACTGTTTTTCACAACTCACACAACTTTGATGGGTGTCAACAGTGCTGCTGTTCGCATGCAGAATCCAAAGGTCCCATTTGTTTTACACCTTCCTCGACCCACTTTTTCTGACACTGGAGGAGGAGGATCAGCCAGGATCCTTCTCACTCTTTTGTGTTGGCCTTAACTGATGTGGAGGATGTCTGTTCTGTGAGGTGGAGCATGGCATTGTCCTTAAGTTTTCATCCCAGCGTCTGTGTCTGTCCAATGTCAAGTGGGTGAAACGAAATCTCCTGCAGTACAAATAAGTTTCTTTTAAAAAGTTGTCCAATAAGGTTGCTCTGTTTAGTACTGTTAGGTTTACAAAACCAGCTTTTCAGATGTTAGACCTTTTCATCAGAGTTCACAATGTCAGGAAACAATAGCCTGTGTCAGTGGAGATTGTACCTTGTGGAAGTAAATGTATTTAATGTGGGGTGGATGGCAGCCTTGATCCTCATGAAGAGGTAAACATAAATAGATACCCACTGTGTTTTTTTCTGTTTCCCTGGCTGACCTCCACTGATGTAGCTGAGCTTTCCTCTTGTGATATTTTCCAGGTTATATAAAAAGAGATTTTTTGTTTCAGCCTCCTGGCTGAAATGATGAAACATAAAGCCTGTTCTCAGGCTGTGGAAGCCTGATGGATGTGGAACAGCTGGTGGGCTGCGACTGGGCTCTGAAAGGAAGTCTGAGAGATGCAATTGGTGCTATGGTTAAAAGTGAAAGACGAATACATTTTTCTGCTTTAGACAGATGTATAGAAATCTGCACAATGTAAATTTGCTGATTCAAATACTTTTGAGAAGATATATAGAGATGATTTAGTGGAGTGGAACATTAAAATTAGGTATTTTCTGGTAAATAAAACTGGCATCTAACATACAAAGGCAGCAATATGTTAAAAGAACTATAATATTTTTGCTTTTTAAATATCTGGTATCTGAGCTAGCCTGTGCTACAAATAACTGTGGTATGCAGATCTTGCCAGAAAAAAAAAATAAAAGCAAGTTACTGGGAAAGAAATGGGGAGTAGAGAGTGAAACATTCGATATAAAGAGGACAGAAGTGGAAGTCTCTGATGCAGCAAAGGAATGGTAAAATGAGGAAAAGCCACAAAATGAAGAAAGGAAGTGCTGTCACCAACAAGCACAGCACAAAGGCCAAGAAAAGGCAGCATTTAAATGGCCTAGATACAAATAACACATTACTGTCTGTTGGTTTCTCTAACAAGATAAAAAAAGTTTTCCTATGAGGCTGATTGCACAGAGAAAGGAAAGTAAGAGTATGTTATGAGGGAATGCCCTAAAAAACAAAAGCTCAGATAACTTTAAGGAAACAAAAATTATTTATGAAGCAAGAGGGTCAGAGGTAAGACTTCTTTTTCTAAGGGGGGAAAGTTGGCAAACAAAAACCTAGGGAGAAAAATATTACTTAGGGAATAAGGGATTGTGGAAGTAATAAGGATTAAAGTATATAGTTTCATCTCAGATTTATTCTGAGAAAACTTCAGAATATTCAAATTCAACATGCAGGTGAGAAACATAGAATTCTTCACTAAGAATTTCTCTTGAAAACTTTAATCCAGGAGGTAAACTCAAAATGCAGATGTAACTGCATTTTTCATTCAGTGAAGTAATTCCATTATTTGCCCACCAATTTCCTACAGAAAACTGAATTTTGATTGATTTGTATTAAATTTTTACTCGTCCATAATGTCCCATTTTTACTGGACATACAGAGTTTCTAGGAGCAACCTCATAAGTGGGACTGAACCTTAAAGCATGACGGTGGATTAAGGATTCTCCAAAAATATTTCTCCTGTGTGCCACCATCATGGTACATCTTCTTGAGAGGGCATGGGTAGCATCTCTTCTGTCTTGGGGTCTGAGTTCATGAGACATTTGTAGTGTCTTATTTTCAAAAACTTTATCTTCTCATCAAACTAGTTAAGATCCAAGAAGTTCAAAAGTTCCTTCGTGGATACTACAAGACAAGTATAAAGGCAATACCATAAAAAAAATCCCTAATTTCCTGTCATTTGTTTAGTCATTTTGTAGGTAAAAAAAAAAGAAAAATAAAAAATTAATCTCACCATAGATTCTCACCAAGAAAATAGAAGATTTTATTTTTCTAAGGGATTTTTTTTTTTAGTACATTTATGTAGCTCCTTTTTACTTAATAGAAAAATCGGACTGAATGCTGACTGGAGCTTGAACCATGTCTGTCCTGTGCATATTGTGTTTACAGCAAATATTTCACTCATAATTCTTACATTTAGTTTAAAAAATAAACATTAATATATTGCATTCCTGGCTTTCTAACTTCATAGGTGTCATGTAGCTGAAATAATACAGTAACTATGAGATATGCATTTTAGAAATCATCTTAAGTATTGCTTACATATTCTTTATAAAATGAAAATAAGGTAAATTCCATGAATCTGTAGAAAATTATCCTTATGTTTCTTGTGCATGTCCTTAAACTGACTTTACTAGTAAAATTGTTGGAGTGAATGCTTCTATTGATATCGCGTATCACATAGGGATATTTTTTTTCTATATTGCTGATATATAATACTGGGCAGTTATAGCACTTACTTAAACTGGCTTTAAATATCATTTAAACCTGGTTTTAAATATCATTTTAACTTGCTTTCGACGATCGCCCGGGACACAAACGGTGCTGGAAGGTGGCTGCAGTACAACTACCGCGTTTTTTGAAGCGGCGGGGTTTTGCTTTCCCTGCGAGGCGGAGCAAAACAAGATACTCCAGCCCGGCCACTCGCCTGTGGCATGGCTCCGGATGTCCTGCTGGCTGCTGAAGTCCAAATGTTTTCCCAGCAAGCAAGGGGAGAATGGCGGGACCCACACCTGGAATCCGTTCGGTGCACCGGTACCCGCATGATGACCCGACCCGAGCCCTGGGCCCCGAGTCCTTTGTGGGCCTTATTGTCTCCTGGGTGTGTGTGCCTGCTTCTGAAAGCATAGGTGCTTGCTTGCACTTTCAAATACCAAGTTACCTTTCCCTATGCAAAATTCACTTAACTGCTGGGCTTTGGTGGATAGGATTGGCTTGAATTCCTGCAAAAACTTGTACTCTGGCAACTGCATTACTCAGTCCCTCGTTTTTCCTCAAGGTTACTGGCAGGGCGGAAGAGACAACTGCAGGGAATATCTCCTCAGTTTTTGCAATGGAGAGCTTGGCATGTTAAGTTAAATGACTAATGAGAGGAGACTTGCTCTGCTGCAGGAGGGTACCAACCGGAGAGTCAGAAAGGCTCCTTTCAGCTGAAGGTTCCTCTCAGCAGTCCATCACACTGTATGAGACACTGCTGAGACACGAGGCAGTCAGGTAATGGATTTTACATCCTGGCATGTCGCAGAAGGCTGAACTGAGGACAATCCTCAAAGCCTTTTGAGTATTTCCAGAGGAAAGTGTTTCCAGGTATGCAGAAGTATATAATACAAAGCAGGGCTGAAAATAAACGTGTTTTGTCAAGAGAGTCATAATAATGATTTGAGAGTAAATGAATTGGAGCCAGTTTAAACACAGGCAAACAGATTGAACTTTCATTATTGTGAATACAGAACATATTCTCATTTATATTCTTTGATTGAAAATCATTATTACTTTGTGTATAATTGCCATAATTTATCACATTGTTGAAATTTTCCAGTAATATGGTACTATTTGTCTACAGTTCAACTCTAATTGCACATAATTAATTATTCACTTTGCTCAATTGCTAATTGCCTTTTAACATACAGTTAAATATAAACATAAAAATACCACTTCAAAGAGAATAGAAGCATAATTTTTTAAACTTTTTGTATCTGTTATAACTGTGGCTTCTTAGAGTGAGTGATTGGTAAAAGCGTTAAAGCAGTAGATCATGACTTAGTAAATTAAGAGGCCTTTGTCGGACACGGAGTTGAGCATTGTCTGTAAAGGTGAGGAAAAAGGCTGAGGCTTTGCCTGAGTCTTTAACAGAGAGACCAGGGCAATCAGTTCCCTGGGCTGGCCAGGGAACAGGGACAGGGAGCAGAACAGACCTCCTGCAATGCAGGAGGAAGTGGTAACTGACCTGCTGTGTCACTCAGGCACTCACAAATCTGTGGGGTCAGGTGGGATTCACTTGAGGGAACTTTAAAAAGCTGTTGGATGAGCTTGCCAAAACACTTTCCATCATTTCCTATGAGTCCTGGTTAACTGGGGAGGTCCCAGATGACCAGAGGTTGGCCAGTGTCGTGCCCATCTAAAAGAAGGGTTGTAAGGAGGATCCAGGGAATTGGATCAAGCATGTGAGCCCGACTCCAGTGCCAGGGAAGGCTGTGGAACTGATAAGAGTGCATGGGCAGGACATCCAGGGGATCAGGCATGGCTAGCCAGCATGAGTTTAGGTCCTGCTTGACCAGCGTGATCTCCCTTTATGCCCAGGTGGCCCACTTATTGGATGAGAGAAAGACCGTGGATGTAGCAAGGAAGGGTTCAGCCAGGCAACCAGTGACAGGACTAAAGGAAATGATCTCAAGCTGTGCCAGAGGAGTTCAGATTGAACTTCAAGAAGAATTTCTTCACTGAAATGGAGGTTAAACATTGAATTTGGCTGCCAAGGAAGGTAGTGGAGTCAACATCCCTGGAGGTGTTCAAGAAACAACTGGGTGTGGCACTAAATTCTAGGGTTTACTGGTATTTGGACTCGATGATCTTAGAGGCCTTTTACAACCTTAATAAATCTTTGATTTATAAATTCCCATGCTTGGTTTCCATACACTCGAGTGTAATTCAGAGCTACGTAACCAGGTAAATTATAATGTATGAGGTGTCAGCTTATCAGAGAAATAAATGAAAAAATTGGTTTAAAATATCAATAATCTTATTCTAACCTCTCTGCAAATACAGTCTTTATTGTCTTCAGGCTGAAGAGGGAAGGCCCCAACTTTGGCACACTACCACTTGATAATAAAAGACTTGTTTGTGACGCTGTCAGAGCCATGGTTTTGCCCTTTGTGGTGTCATTTATGACTGAAGAGAAAGGAAAACACTTAATACTTCCTCAATGTATCAACAAGTATAAATAAGAGTGCATGATATAGCTCAACATTAAATCTTTAAATGCAATTTATGCTTAGAAAGAACCCAATCTAAGCAGAAGAAAATCTTAGCATCAAAGTAGAAATAATTTTCCTGAATTCAGCTGTCTAGAACTTAGAAGTATCTCATAATCAAGTTGTTATTAAAATCCAACATATACCTGTTAGTCTTGTTTCATATTTATGTGAATTTAAATATATGTATATGTATGAATGCATGTATATGTACCTTTCTAGATGGGCAGTTGGTAATACATTCGAGTCTACCAGATCTAGAATTAGTATGCTGCACATCAGTAATTATTTGCATTACTAGGATGTCTCAGATATTAATAAGGGCTATTGCAAGAGAGCTAGTTGACAAATTTGGGCAGGTTAATTAGCATAAAAATACAATACCCGTGTATATGTATTTTATCATAATTATTTTGGGAATAATACTAACTGGAGAAAAGTGTGTAATGGACTTATAAATGGACATGAACAAACTGTACCTTAAAGATGGGTGCGGCTCACTTAGGATTCAGAATGCCATCCCATTTTCATTCTCAGTATGAGCTGAGTTTGTATTGTACAATACATAAATGATTTTCCTAGACTTTTTAAAAGGCAATATGTATTAATATTTTAAACTGAAGTAATTGCTTCTTGTTCAGCAATGGGTTTCATTTATGAGTGTTTATCCCTAGCAAATGGAAAGTATGGTTAATCTAAGTTAAAAATGGATTCTTTAAATAGCTCTAATTGCGTTCTGTTTATATTTGTATGTTTTAGACTCTTAAGATTTAATCAGTAGCAGTTCTAACAAACCATAATGTTTATTAGCTTGTTTTAAATTATTCTTATGGATGATAGTTCAATGAGAAAATAAATGATGATTTGCCTACTATAATGCATGGTAAATAAAAGATGGACCTGCACAGAAAAGAGAAATTACATATTATATCACTTGATTTTTTTTTTATTAGAAAGACAGACAGAATGGAAGAAAACTTGAAAGGGGAAAGGGAACAGCTTCTATTTCTAATTTCACTTTTGCAGATTCTTTGTCATTTTTACATATTTGTTTGGTTGAATAAAAACTTTGGAGTGTTAGTGTTCTTTTAGCTTTACTTTGCATCGATCATAGCAATACTGTCACTTTTGTAGGTGGTATTAACTTTGCATTCCCAAATCATACCTTCTATGAGGATCAGGTACAAAAGTATTTCTGAAGCCTCTATTTTACCTTGCCTAAACATCATGCAAATAAGGAGATGCACCAGAAAGTTTTTTTTTGCAATGAAGTGTTCGTATCAAAAAGACATAGTGCAAAGTGTATAATAGAATAAAGTGGTAATCTGAAATCTTCTAGTTATACCTGTCTAGGTTATGCATAAGGACAAACTGAAAACTAATTATCTTAGGTCTGATATTATATTTATATTATATTTAATTATATTTATATTATATTTAATGAGATCACTTTTTAAAAATAAATCATCAAAATATTTTACATCAAAAACTTTGAAATTCAGTACTAAAATATATTAAATGTTGAAAGGTACAAGAAAGTTTCAGTTCTTTTAACTAAAAAGTAATGAATTCAAAATAAAAATGTGTCTGGATTATACTGGTGTTATATATCTCTAGACATTCAGGATAGTTCTGCCGTTCAGGGTAACCAAAACCTGGTTACTTAAAGACATGGAGCCAAATTCCCTGTTTGGATTTGCAATGTTCTTGTGATTTCTGGAAACAGGTTAGAAAGAGGCTATTTCAGAACACGTTTGCCTGGAAGTGCTCCAAAAGGTTGGTCTGTTCAGGATTATCAAAATACCCTGCCAAGAAATGTCTGACGTACTGTGTGTGATCCCAGGAAGATGGGGGTGAGTGGGCAGGGTGTGCCAGCTCCAGATAATCTGAATTCTTCCATAAGGAGAGTTGTCAGCAGTCGGCAGAATTGTATTTGCCTTTTTTAAAATGTGATTTTATTGACACAGCTGAATTCTGTCAATCCAAAAGCAAGCAGTGGTGGCATATCTTTGTTTAATGTTTTCAACTGATTTTCTGTGGATGTAGTCTTACAGTCACATTATGCACTTGTGGATTTCTCTCCACTTCCCTCCCACCTCCTCAATAACTTTAAAACACGAATGCTTCAACTAAATTTGTCAGGGGCTAGAGGTCTCAAAAATACTTATGTTCTTACAAGCTCCAGGAAAAAAAGGAACACATATAACCTCTGAATGCCCTGTTAGACAGAAAATAGGCAACAGGAGGTTAATCCCAGTTAGACACTGGAGAATCCATTTAGGGGAGGAAAAGCAGTACAAACCTCCTAACGGTAAGAAAACCTTCAGAGCTTTCTCCATCTGTGAAGAGCTAAATCGACAAGTCACAAGTGAAAAACTAATTTTTGTTTTCTGATAGACTAGTGTGTTACAAACATTTAGAGAAAAGAATACCTTTGAACTGGTTAAAAAAATTTCATGTTTAATTCTTGCCTTTTCACTGGTGATATTGAAAGCATTCTTTGAAATATGCATTTTTTACAAACTGTAGACCTATTTTGTTTTTGTTGCTTTTACAGTATACTTGGTCATTAAATGAAAGCACTTTTCTCCTTGTTAAGCTTATTTGATTGAGAAAAAAAACCAAACAAGGTTTAATAAAATCTAACTTTGAATTAGTTGATTAAAGCCAAGTCTCTTAAAATATGTGATTTCCCTCTGTGGTTCAGGTAATCTTTTCTTATCTGATCTAGTGTTTTTCAAAGCCCTATGGAGATTTTCAAGCTACCAGTAGAATATTAAATTATTTTACACAAATCTATTTTTCTGTAATTTCTCCTAATAAAATGCTAATGTTCTGATTGTAAAGTAAGGGTTTGCCTTTGTGTATATGAATATTCCTGGGTTTCTTACTGTAAGTTACCTGTGGCAGTGAATTCTCTGCTCTAAAAAGATGCGCTGCCAGAAGGTTAAATAATGTAGTTTTAGAAAATTAGGTCTTACTTATTCTCAATCACAGAAAAGATTAATAAAAGGCAGTATTACAAAAACAATTAGATTGTGTCCTTTTCCACTGTAGGGAGAGGTTTTTACTTACAATGAAGATGAAAAGACAGGATTCCCTCACTAAGATGACAGTGGTTGTAGAGTTGGAAGAGCTCAGCTTTGTTCCTGTAAATAAATATTCATGGAAGACTAGGACATTATATATGCTTCTTAAATTTTGCTTTGAATCTGGTTGCCAGCTATGTTGACGCCAACACCACTCAAATGTGAAATCCTCAACCTTGTTCAAACATGATTTTAGAAATGTATTCCTCCTTTATACGTCAGATTTTTTTTTCTTTTACAGTAAAATTAAAAACTTTCCAACTTTAAAGACATACATGGAATGCTAAAGGCTTGGCCCACAGAAAATAACACCTCCTGCTCAGGGAGACTCTGGCTCATAAATTGCTGGAGCCTAACTTAGTAATCTGGAAAAAGTGATACTGTACAACTACCCTAATAATGTCCAGTGCTGGAAGCAGAACTTTGGGCTAGGTCAAGTGTTGGCCTAAAACATTGCACCTGATTTTATATTGTGTTTTGTGGTCAGCATCTTAAAGTCTGTTGCTTTTCATTTTATTTTCTGAATAACTCAAATGGCATGTATTCCAAATCTCATTGCGGAAGTTGAAATCAGGAATTTAAATCTACTGGGAATTTGTTTGACAACAGTTCTCTAATATTTGACAGATGGTCTTTCTCACCTATTCATGTTGGAATAAATAGTTAGGATCATGATAAATAGGGAATGCTGATTGCCTCAGTGGGTGTGGTACTCAATTGAGGTGTTTGGTTTTATTTAAGGAGGGAGAAAGGACTTTTAGTCCTTGCCATATAGTTCCCTCAATCAATTTCCTCTTTTATGGTTTTGACAGTCAATTCCATTCTCTACAAGTTTTCTGTTTGGCATTAGGTCAGATTTCCTGGTATAGGTGATAGTTGTTTCCCAATACAGGCAAGGTGCAGTTTTCAGAGATTTAGAGGAGGACTACAAGTCACTTTGGATCTATTCTTATTTATTCAGAAAGAAATATTACAAAGGATTGATTAAGATCAGAAGTGTTAACTCTGGGGAAACATGTATAGGGAGCAGGAAACTTCTTGAATCTTCTGAAAATGTTGAGGGGTGTCACTGCACACAAGTTGTGGGAGGCATGATAGTGACCCTGGGAAAAAAGGAGAGGTGGCAAAAAATTTTCAGTATTCATGTATACCATTAATCTTAATTTCTGTAAAGATCCTAAATATGTAAAGCAAACAGTAGAATATTCTTCTGTCTCTGTGTACTTACATTTAATACATATAAAATCTTATCTAGACCTTTTATTTAAATTAAATTTTTTTAAATTTTTAAAATTTATCTAGACCTTTTTTTTTAAATTATGGTTGCATTGTTGCCCTTTAGATTTAAAATTTAAAATAAATTCTGTGTACCCAAGGTCATATTTTTAAGTATGGCCTCCATGCCATTGCCACTAATAACCAATGCTCATGGATTCTGTATTGACTCACATGATGACACTTCACCACACTGCTGTGTTTCTTCGACCCACCTTGGAAATTACATTAGCTCACTATAGATTTTGCACAGAAGATCAAATAGATTTAAATTTATTCATATGCCCTATGATTCTGGGGATGTTTTCCTCTTTTGTTTTGCAAACATGACATTTGCTTTCCAGTCCCCCAGCTTGAATAGATTTTTCAGTTCAAGAAAAGCAGTGAGGAAAACATGACTGTGGTCCTTACCAGTTCCTTCTGATGGTTATTTCTTCTGTTGATCTTTTTGTTCGTCCTATGTTATAGAATCAAATCTTTCATTGTCAAGTTTAGAAATAACTAAAACCTCTTCATTTTGACTGGGCAGACACTGCTATGCCAGAGTTATTTGCCTTTTATAAATAGTTAACTACATGCAGTTAGTACTCCTTGCCATATTTGCCTGCATTCATAAAATTGTGAGTGAAAAATGTTACAAGACAAAGTCTTATTTTCAGCATTTTAGAAAGCTGTTCGGATAGTGAATTGATAACATCTCAGCAGGTGAAGGTCCCATGTGATTCCGCCATTCAAGAGAACTTCTTTCATATGTGATTAATTCCAAGATCCATTTAATCCACCACATTATGGTGGTCAATTTGGGGCATCTGTGCTGATGAAAATGACTTTTGATTGTGCCTGAATGGCTTTTACATGCGGTACTCCATGCCAGTTTACTCTCCAGTTCAAAGTGAGATAAAATAGAGTCCATTTTCTTGATAAGGCTTTTTTTCCCCCCCTGTGGTTAACTAATCAGAATTTAAATCTTACATCAAATTAGCTGGTTTGTTATGTCTATTTAGAAGTATTCCTAGATACTTCTGGGTATTTAAAAATTAAACCAGTGGCATTTTGATTTTATTTATCATCACATTTTCTGCAGCACATATTACCATTAATCTCAGTGTTACTTAGCAAATGTTCCATCGTTTACATGTTGGCTCAAATAAACATGTACATGTGCAGAAAAACAGATGCACTGGCCAGATAATTTAGTAGCTTCTGTTTTAAAAATGGGCTGCATGAAGAGACTTTTCTTTAAAGCCAGTGTGTGTTAGAGACTTTGCCTTATTCCTCACTTCCTAAACTCTAAAATTCACCTTTCAACTGATTTTGCTATCTCGGCCAAGAGACAGATTGTAAAATGATTCTGTAAGGATTAAGCCCTGGGTGACTACCTGATAGAATGATGCAGTCGATCTTAACTGAGAAATTCATCTTTTAGCACTCAAAAAAAAAAAAAAAAAAAAGGAGGGGGCTGGTGTAAGGTAGATTCAAACTTAGCTTCCAGCTTTAGTTATCTAGGCGTAATTCACACACTGTTTTCCCAGGAGATTCTTAGGGTCTTTCAGGCTTCTAAACAAATAATAATTCTAGTTGCCACTCCATTTAAGGATTGGAAAAAGAGAGAAGAAAGAAAGAAGAAAAGGAGAGTTTTATGATATCTCTCTGAAATTAGTAGAGGAATTGATAGTGTTATGTTATTCTTTATTTTATATTTTAGACATAAAAAACCCACCAAGTATTACAAATTAATAAAAAGGTACTGCTATGTTTAATTGTTTAGAAAGTCTAAAATTAATTTAAAGACTAACATTTTATTTTATATGGTAATGACATCTGAAAAGTGTAAAAAAATCAAGGAAATGTGAACATTAAGTCTACTAGGATTTTTTTTTTTTAGCCGCTATTAGTGGATTGACAGTCTATGATGAAAAGTTAGAATTCTCAAGAATGGAAAATAATGGTACATTGAGAACCTTCTTTTTCTGCACATTCATTTTCCTGTAGTTTTTTCAAACATATAAGGAATTATCAGTATGTTGATTGCAGGTGTTGATGGCTAATTAATATCTCTAAATTTTATCATGACTTTCATTTATACAAAAATAGATAATATCTGGAATCTCTTTGTACTTCTAATTTTGTTTTTCAGGCTCTGAAATAATCTCCTAAGATTACAAAAACAGAAATTAAAACTGCTCTTACTAAGTCCTATGGTCATAGTCTATGCAGTATCACTTATGCTTATCATATTCACTGATAGAGATTAATACTGGTAGGAAATAGGATACAGCTCTCAATTACTATTCAGATTTATACTATTTTTAAAAACAATATTGCTTTAAAAAAATCCATGCAAAAACTCTTGCTGTAAAGATCACAGATTACAAAAGCGAGTCAGTTCTTTGAAACAAAAAGGGAATGAGAAAATGCATAAGTACAAAAGTACTTTAATTTTTTTCCTCTAAGAAATCACAAAAGATTGCATGTAACCTACCATTTTGTACTGTGAAATGTTTAAGCGGATGACATTCTTTGCAGCAAGACCACAACCAGCTGGAAAGTATTTTAAAGCACTTTTATTTTCTTTTTTAAATTCTAGAATTCATCGCCACATGCAGATTTCTTTTACTAGTGACATACATCTGTTCCATTCTCATCATTTGAGAACATAATTGGGATCCAGTTTGCTATGGTCAGCACTGTGATGAAATCAGGGTATTCCTTTGCTTCCAGATAATGCCAGTTTACTAAGTGGCTTGAATGAGTAGGCGTCAGAAAAAAAAGACGTCTTTTTGGCATTGGGAATTTGACAGAAAAGTCAAATATATCACGATATAAAGGAACTTCCAGGAGAAGCTAGGGCCTCCCTTTGAATTTCTTTGAGTCTTTAAACTCACTCTTTGTAGGTTGTACCCATTATACTTCTTGGAGAGGTGTCCTGTCTGAAAGTGTAGACATTCCCTTAAGTTGATCTTTCCACAAGCTGATAGGCCCCCTATACTTCGTTTAGCTTATTAATTGTATTTTAAGCCGTGTGCAGACCTTTCCAGTGAAATCCAATAACCTGCTTAGAAACTGATATCGGAACTGTACCATGGAGGTTTTTTGGGTTTTGGGGAGTTTTTTAAGATTAGAACGAGGTCTTTTTCTATGTGTCAAAAAGCCAAAAGTATCACCTTTCTTGGTCTCTTGAATATCTGAAGCCATTGCCTAGTTAGGCTTGTACTTAACCCTAGCATTTGTCTGACTAAATGAGTTTTGAAAGTACAGCCAGTATTTTTTTACTGAAACCATAACACATTGTCCTGCTGCTCATTTTATTGTCTGGTTTTCTGATACATCTTGTAAATGGTCAGTGACCATTACATCTCGTTCACATTAGTAGACGCTGTCTTAAGAACCATGAAATGTTCTACCTTTTAAGCCCCCTTTTGGTGACTCTGATGGCACCTGGGAATCAAGAAAATTCAAGGGAAGTAGAGTGTCCCAGCAGCTGATTTTAAAAATATTTTCTTTTACTTTAAACATAAAATGTGATGCACAAATAAAGATCAAGGTGATCCAGATTTGATATGGAAGATTCGTGTGTTACCATGCTTTTTGGGATTAAGGGCATAATAATAAAAGCAAAAATACAGTGAGTGGAATAGCTGTTCATTTTTAAAACTGATATTTACTGCCAAAATTGCTAATGGGAAATGAAGCCGTAAGGGAATGTCTTGTTTAACTAAATTCAGAAAGTTTCATAAAAGGTTAGCAGATATCTGCAGATTAAAAGTTTTCTCACGAAAAAAGGTTAAGTGCCAGATGAACACAGTGCCGGTTCTGAAACCTTATATAAAATTATCCAAGCCATTGTTAAATTAAATTATCTCAAGGTAATAAAAAATCCAAGAGACAATATAAAACAGAAATCAAACTCCTCTTTTGGCTAGTTTGCCATAGCTAGCTTTTTGTCTTTTTTCTTTTGATATACAAGCTCTTTTCTGATACTCTTTTCATCCCTTATGTTCCATGGTCATCTTATTTCCTTTACTGTAATTAAGGTAAGCTGCATGATTCAGCCCAACAGTTGGCCCTTGTAATTGCTAAGGTAATAACATATGTTATCTTATTTCATCTCTTAATATAGTCCTATATTGATTCCTGTGTTATCTGAAGGTAAGCAATGGATGCAGGTTTCCTGAAAAGCTGAAGATTGAGAGGTTCCCAGACCTGTGTCTTTCTGTTTCTATTATCTAATGAAAAATTCTTCACCAAGACTGATAATTTGATGCCTTGTGAGTGTGAGCACCCTCTGGCTATCTCATCTCTGCAATCTCTCATCTCACATTACCATTTTGCTTTCTTAACCCCTGCACTTGAAGACCTCAGGGTATTAGCCATCTCTTTGTCTCAGAATATCCACTAAAACTCAGCTGGTCCACCTCCTGGACACCAACTTGGGACATTTGGCCATACAGTATGATTCACCATAGACATTTGGTTATGTGGTGTGGCCTATTCTATTAATCCAAAACATATTAAGTGTTCAGCCACTGAATGTATCTCACAGACACGCCAGGTTTTAAGCAGTAGACCAAATGGTGTTATTTCTACACAGTGACATTTACTTCAGCTTTACTAAAGACATTATAAATTACTCAATGCATGTTAACAGGTAGGCTAATCCATTTCACCAAGGATTTATTTTTTAAATAGAATATGTAATTTATTATAAAGTTAATTACAAATATTTACTTCAAAAATTAAAATTGAGTCATCCATTTCACAAATATCAGCATGGCAGATGTGAAAACACAATTTTCTGTAATCTCTAACCATAAATTTGAATAAAACAAAATATTTTTATTCTTACAGATGTCCGTCATCTAACCAACTGTGGCTGTTTTCCTGAATCATTTCATTTCATACAGACAGATGAATATTGTACCAAACTTAATTTTGTATGATCTTAAAACAGTGGAAAGTTAAAGAAATTTATAATTCTCAATCTTCTTTTGCATGCTCAGAATTAATTCTATTTTCTTATCATGGACATTTATCACAGATACAATCTTGAGTCAGGGAAATTCACTTGATTTATTGCCAATTAACATAAGCTTTAAATCACTGATTCCAGTTGTGAGAAAGAGAGAAGACAAACAGAATGTTAGAGAAAACTCTTCACCTTCATTCACACACTTCTCCTTCCCCCTTCCTCATCTCTGGTGTCTGATATCACAGGTTGCACTTGGTGCCTTCAGTGATGGGGCAGGTGATCCTGGAGACTGGTCTGCAGCAGCTCTTTCCTTTTGCTGCTCTTTGTTTCTTACTCCTTTCACCAGCTCTGGCATGAATTGTCACATGACCTGCAGACCTTTGGGGCCCATCCGCCTGCTCCAGCATGGTTTCATCCATAGGATATTCTTTCCTTAGAGGTGCACCTTTATTGTGTTATGGGCGCAGTTTCTGGAAGAGCAAAACAAAGCTCGTGGTAAGAAGGTAATTAGAAATGTGATGTTTAGGGTTCTGTTAACTCACTTCTCACTTTTAAGACTTAAATAATTTGTGCTTTCAAATCCAAATCAAGTAAGACTTTTGGTTTTCATTAATCCTCACCATATTGACTACAATGGTATGTCAAGAATATTAAACATTTGTTATAGTTTATGTACTCCTGCTCTGGTGGGTTAAAAAATGTGGTCAGTTCTCCCCTACTGCACTGCACAGGAAGCAAATTTTGTGGCAGACAGTGCTTAGAGATGTTTTCGTACATCATTAGTTGTTTAAATGAGGGGCACAAAGTTGGTGCTTAAAAATCACATGCTACTCTCTCCTGATCCGAGACACTACCTGCAAACCCATGCTATCAGGCTCTGTTTTATGTGTGAGATTACTGGAAATCCTATCCAGCTGCTGGTTTTGGAAGGGGAAAGGCTGGAGGAAATGCCAAAGGTTTTTTTTTTTTTTAATGGCTATTTTGTTTTGCAGAAAACACATCCTTGTGGATGATTTCCTTTTAGAGAAGCTGTTCATTAAATGTTTTTAATTTCAGTTCCCATCAGGCCAGCTGTAACTCTATCATTTCTACATCCTTAAACTCCTGCTCATCCTTGCAGGCTCTGCTAGAGCAATAAAATAAATCCATAGGATGGACAGTGAGACAGGTAGGAGAGGCAAACTTTATCCATTTTTAAATAGGCAATTCAAAATTTTCCCTGTGACACGATCAATGCAAACACCAGTTACATCATGAAATCCCAGGTGGTTGCCTAGATTAACAATCAGATTATGTTCTACTTCATCCAGCCTTAGGGAGGCTGTAAAGGAGCATCAGTTTTCTGAGGGAAAGTGCTGTAGTCTGGCGCTCCTGGCAGTGGCCTCAGTTCTCTGAAGGAGGTCAGTGGGACAGGCAGTGTGTACAAACACAGGCTACTGTTTCATCTCTGCCTGTAAACAAGGTTGTTGCAGGGCCAGACAAGTCTCCCAAGACTTCTCCAAGTTGTAGAATCACCTAGAAAGCAAATATGTACACTGCGTTTATTTATATTAGTATAACATTAACAAGGCATATCAGCTATATTTTAAAGTCATGAGAAAACACTCTTACAGAATTTACTCACAGATATCGTGGTACGTCTTCATTCTGTTTACACTGTAAAAGCACACACATCCTAAATGGATAACACATGGACTGCTGTCTGCAAAGCCAGGCAGATACTCATTTGAAAATGTGTATATTGTAGCCTTCACAAAGAGGATGCTCTTTTTAGGAGTTCTTTCTTTATTTTCTTTGTCATATTGCACAAAATCTGGATATTATTGTGTATAAAAGATTTAGAATACAAAGGGTCTGGGCTACCAGCAATATCACACCCAAGTTAATACTGTTGTTATTTTTGCCTTTAGCATGCATTCTCTTTTTTAAAAGTTTCTTCAGCAAGATGCTAGATCAAAAATTGCAGAATTAATTTTGGTCAGGCCCCAGTGATTGTGAGTTTTTAATTTTGTAATCCATGCAATATATAAGAACAAAACAAACAAAGGGTAATTTTTCTGTGTCAATGTGAGTATCGAATGCTTAATAAAACTCATTTTTTCTTTTTTGTTCAGATAGGCAGAAAAACATCAATGCAATGAGTTAAATTTCCTTCCATTTCACCAGGCTTGTAACACTTATTATTAGTGTGAAATACTGTAAATTAAGATGGCGATCAACTAATTCTAACATCCAAACGATTCAAGCACATGTACTTAGTACTGTGTTGCCATAAAACATTACCCTGGAAAAACTGGAAAAACTCCATAAAGCCACTAAGTCCTGTGGTGTTTTGATGTTTTTTGATGAAAAGTAATAGATGAAACTTGTTACAAGTTCATGTGTTAATCTTTCATCTTTCATCTTTATTCTGTCCTTCATGGATTCAGATCCCAGATGAAATTCTAACTTGTGATAAATTGTGTTGATTTGTTTGGGGATTATTTGTTATTTCTTATTAAGTGTACTGGTTTGGGAAAGGATTGTATTAAATTTATATTTAATTATGAGTTGTTTTCACTTATGCCTAATATCTTCAGGGAAAGTAAAAAAATTAACATTATTCTTTGCGAAATATTGGGAAAAAAGCCATTCAAGTTTGATCTACTGCATTTTTTTGCATGATGTTGTACCACTGTAAATTGCACGTATCATTAAAAAGGAAGCCGTTTTTCAATACTGTGGAGAAAACAGAAAATTAAAAACGCATCATTCTTCAGTGAAATTCTGTCACACATCATATTATGACCTCTTGGTCTTGTGATTTTTCCAGATCTGCATAACTAATGTGAGCAGCAATACTGGGTTTTGGTCACTCCAAGGGAAATTAATATGAGTGAAAATTAATTAATTAAAAGGTAAATATATAAAGATAGCTTACTGTGGTTTGGCTTCAGCTTCTTGCCATGCATTTTCATTTATAAAAATTGTTGATGAAAGCTTGATTAAAGTAGATTTCGAAAATTTGAGTTTACTTTGCAGTTTCAATGAGTTTTTATATTTGTCTCCCTTATATTTTTATACTTGTGTGGGAATATTTGAGTCAAATACAAGTATTTTACATTGAGTTTGATTAGAAGTTTGTTGAATGAAGAGCAATTTCATCGTCATTCTATGTGGCAATATTGAATATTGCAGTCATATAATGGCCTTATTTTTTAAGCTATTTATTTGCCAGCATTTGTCTTACTATACTGCTTTGGTTTTCTGGCTCAAATGAATTGTAAATGCTATAAAAAAATGAAAAATATATAACTTTGCCCAATATACGTCAGTGTTCACAGCATAAGGTAGGAATCATGGTCTTTGGTGGGAGGCAATAATGTGAGAGATAGCTGGGGGATAAAATTGGTGTCACAGTCCCAAAGAAAGGAGAGCTGTGTCAGCCATTAAACAGTTTCAGGACACAGGCTGAACCTCTGAACTGAGTGTGACACAGCATCCCCAAGTCATTATTGAGTCAGGTGCTACAGAAACCTCTCCTTTCACTTCTAGAGATGCTGTGATGCCAAGCTGAAGTATTATCCCACCACTGCTTGTTTTAAACATCTCTTTTTCTGGAAGAAAGTTTATTCTGTCTGACTCTTACCAGATGCAGAAATTCTTGCTTTTCACTTTCTCTCTTCCACAAGGAGGGTATAGCCTTCCCCTTTTAGAGAGAGAATTAATGGAGAAATCTATGAATGACAGTAGAGGATGGTTGTATCTTTTATGTTTCTAGCGCACCCTCATATATATGCTGTGCTTTGGTGGTCCTCCTCAGCCCTACTGGATATCCTGAGGTGAACAGCCCCATTTCTACGAAACCTGAAGCCTTTGAAGATGGGAAACTTAAAGGTGCAAAGAAACTAAGTCAGGCAGCACAGTCAGTGTAACTAGAAGTGCTTGAGAGGCAGAAATAAAATAATGAGGGAAAATGTCAGCTGCTAAAGAAAGAAACTTTTTCCTGCCATCCTCCACAGATGAGGTAGTGAACCCTTTCATACTACCTGCAAAGATGAATTCTAAATATTTGGGATATGAGGAAATGAACAGCTATGCCACTGACAGTAATACAAAAGAAGCAGAAAATTTATAATTATTTCATATGTTTCTGCAATACTTACATTGTTAAGGTCAACAAAAGCCTGCAGAAAATGTAAATCAGTAACCCTAGAGGAGAGCAAGGTAATGCACTTTATTATCGAATACACCATCATTAGGCATGAGGCAGGAAGCCTTTTCATTGACAAGATGAACAAGAGCCATTGAGGCACAAGAAAGAGGAAAACACATTGGCTGGAGCCATTGTTTTTTGCCTCTCCTCCTTTCATCCCTAGAATACTGAGGGCAGCCAACTTTATTGTGATGATTAGATAAGATAGAGTGGTGAAGGCACTGGGGCTTTGCAGTCATTAAGATGCTGATTGCCCGGTGTCAGGAGCCTGCTGAGAGGCAGGTCCTGGTGGGTGAGTTACAATCACTTTTTCCTGATGTGGTTATGTTTTGCAGTAATTTTTAGAACAGCCAATCTAGTTAACTCTTTCTGTGAGAAAACACTGTAAGCTTATTCTTCATTCTCACATTATCATTATTATGATTATGATTGTTATTATTATTTGCTAACTCTGACTGACCAGTCCTGTCTGTAGCTTCTTTTAGAGCAACTAATTTGACTTGCTTATACTCCAGTTCTGGAGAAAATGCTGTTCCAGTGTGTTGGAGAACATTCATAGCTCCAGACTCGTCAGTCAGGTTTAGGATTCCCCAGGAATGCCCAGGTCACTGCAAGGAGCAGGCAGCAAGGCGATAGCATGTGAATCCATCTGAAGAAAGTTAATATGTCACTTACTCTGAACATATCATGCCACATTATAGAAAGGTGGTAACATGTTTTGCTCCTAGGAAGTCCATGGGTTTGTTGTAGAACTGAATGCCTTACTGTGGTCATTTAACCAGTCTTGACTGCTTAAGCTTCCAAGAAAGTCACTGAGGAATGTAGAGTGATACCACTGTAAATAGCCTACTGTGTCATCCTCTGCAACCCTGGAATTAATCACCCTTGGAGGAAACTGGCTTAATGAAAGCTCTGAGAGTAAGATTTTTTTTTTTTTTTCATTCTGGTTCTGCTCACATCTTCCTCTTGGAAACTGTCCTTATTTAAGAATAACTGCATTGAAACTGTGTCGGGGTGGGCACTGGAGAGCAGAAGTAACTTGAACTTCTTTCCATATTCCTATTTTGTTCCTTTCCAAAAAAACACCACAGGAGATTCAATTAGAATAAAAATTAGGCCATCTTGTACAACTTTTGGAAAAAAATTAAAACATTTTCTAATCGGCTAGATTTAGACAATGAAATTGAACAAAGATGTAGAATATCCTTTGGCTGCTGTTTTCTCTGTCATTCATAGGTTTGGCAAAACTGGACTCTTTATTAGTGGTGACTCTTCTGATGCTATAAAAAGCTAAATAGAAATATCTACACAACTGGATGGTGTATTTTCAGTGTCTACTTCTTTGGGCTCTCAGAAGAGCATCAGTTGCTTTAGCATTTGTGCAAAAGGTTGATTCTTTGCTCTGTATTGGGGAAATACCACATTTCTAAATATGTACACTGTAGCTATAGTTTACTGTATGCTTGATAACATCTTAGAAATATATGCTCTTCATTCCTCCTCTTTTTATGTATTTATACTAATACTGGGGGGGAAATGTTTTGCCACAAGCAGAACAAACTGCTTAAAGTGACACAACCACCTCTGAGCAGTCTTTGGTGCCTTTACACTAATTGAATTATTTGTTTAGCAATAGAACAGATTGTTAGACAAACAAAATTTCAACAAGGCAAACAAGATTTTTACAATGTATGACCTGGAGGTCAGGAGTAAGAGAGAACTTACATTTTATGACTGCCAACTCCTTTTTGTCTGTACACTTTCAATCCAAGTCGAGTTGCAAGTGAACTGATTCTTGTGATCTCAACTTAGCGTTATAAAACAGTATGTATATTGCAGAATTGCTGCACATTTTGGCACAGTTATGGGAAATTATTATGCCTAAGTGAGGAAGGCTGATGTTTGCTCAAGTAGTGGGGAAGTTTCTCCACATCTGTAATTTTTTTACTTTAACAGAAGATTCAAGCTTCCAAAGTACCAGCATTCCGCTATGTGAGTATTGTTCAGGAACAGCTTTTATAAGAACCTGAGAATATCTGTTGATTACTTTTTGTTTATTAGACTTTTTTTCCCCACTGGTGTGTTATACTCCAATTTCTTTTTCTACTGAAGATGGTTCTGCAGAATACCACCTGTTGTTTCCACTTCTGTGAAAAGTTTTCAAGCTTCTTGTTAGTTATAACACCTTTCCTGTGAATATCATTCCAACAGAGTAATTCAGCCAGAGGGATACAAAGGTCTCACCAGGAGGAAGTCATGACAGAGCACCAAGTTGTAGCTATGTATATATAAGCAATTATCTGCAGCTGCTCACTATTTCAAAATAATTGGATCAACAGTGTGTTTTCTTTAAGAACAGTATAACTCTTATTGTTTTTTGGACGCACATTTTTTCCATTTGTAAGCAAGGCACAGGTCTCATATCTAATGAAAGTTCATTGCAAATTTGAGTGGGAGGTATTTGTGTATCTAGTATGATAATTGTTCTTATTACAGATTACTTCAAACATATCCTATTATGGTGTTGGTATACTGGATCTTAAGAAATACAGCCAAATATAAAATTTCTTCTTCAGCAATAAAATAGGATTATACTGTTTGGTGTTACTGATTTCTGGGCAAAAACCTGGGTGCTTCCATTTTGGTGTGTAAACGTTCTGAAATCTCCCTCCAATTTCACAGCTGTAAAGTAAAATTTAAAATATAATACCTTTAAGAAATTTCTGATGGTATGCTGCATACTTTCAATTATGGGGATAGGAAAAACATTGAATTATATTTAAAAGATTTTTTTTTAATATTTAGATTATCCAGCATTTCGTAAGTATTTTAGAGACATATATACCTGTTATATACCTGTCCAGAGAGAGAATAATTTGTTCTTTTTCAATAAGAAGAACTAAGTGTATATTTATTTGGATTATTTTAAGCTGTATTTATGACATCATTAATAATCATTAAAAATAATAAACACTAATATGTTTAGAGAATAGTTTAGTATAGTGACTATATACTATAATGTTCCCTTTGCTACTTACTTATTTTATCATCACGAGGGAAGAGAGAGGACCTTGGATCTAAAAACACTGAATTCTTTTTTTCCATTTTCTTTGTATGATGCTAATCATTTTAGAAAGATTTAAATACTTATTTGATTTCCTTTTTCCTTTGCCTTCCTCTTAATATGTTATAGCAAGACATAATGCCACCTGATCCATCTGTATACAGTGAGAACTACAGGGATGATGTTTAAAAACTTTTTTTTTCCAAGTTCCTCTATTTTTGGGGTCCTATTCTACCTATCTCTAGTAAAATTTTAGAATAATGCTTTTTTTAACAAAATCTGACATTAAAGAATTCTGATTTCTATCACTGCTTTTTAAAAATCAAGAATCAAAGCTAATGCTTTTGATCAGAACTTCAGTAGTTTGTTTTTTTCCTGCAATGTACATTACCTATTTTGGTAACTGTAAGTAGTTTTATTACTGGTTGCTCTCCATGATATTTTGCCAGGAACTGGCATAATCACAAAAACTTCTTCTTCAAATTTCAGAGGGATTAAGAGTAAGAACTTGTTTTTGCAACATAGCCATAAAGTTTTTGCCAAAGTGAGTCTAGCTGTAATGTGTGGGTGTATGTTACTTCGTATTGCCTTCTCTTTTATCTTAAAAGAAGAATTATCTATTCCAAACTAAATTCAAAGCACAGAGCTGAGCCTACTGAAAGTACCACTGCTGATCCTGAACTGCAAAGTGTGATTTTTCACCAAGCATATCTTCTCTGTCATTTAGAGGGCGGTCTTTCAATTCCAGGCACCTTCCTGTTGCATAGACCAGAGGAAGAATACTATGTGTGAAGCATACACTGAAAATCCACATACTTTAGGGGTGACCTGTATAAAATTTTCTGAATATCCTTTTTGTGGTTTTGTGATTATTATATTTTATGAAGAGTTAATTTATGATCAGCCAAATTTCTGCTTATTTTTCTGCAGTGAACAGAAACTGTTTAGCACAGTATGCTTATGTGTAATTCTTATTTTTAATGAAGTAATTTTTGAAAACTAATTTTTCTAGTTGCAGCATTGTTTTGCCATAATATGGTAAAAATACAGTAGGGGATCTCAAATCTTTTGGCTTCAAGATCCTTCTGTGACTACAATTGTTCTTCTTTTTTCTGTATTATTTTAAGAATTGCACATAAATTATAACTTTCAGTCAGTTTTTTTAAAAAATCAAATGAAAAGCACTAATATTAGCCATAATACATATATATTAATTTAAAAAATAGCAGTCTTTTCTGTATCAATGTGAGTGAAAGTATAGCTTTCTCTCAGTGGCATGTCCAATACTTTTGGTTGATTGGATAATAGCTTCTTTGTGGTTTTGTTCATTTGTGAGTATAGTGGAAGCGAAGGTGAAGAGACAAAGCACCGCAGCAAGATTCTTGCATAAAATCTTTTCCAAGGAGTGGAGACAACAGAACTGATTCCTGGCTATCTCATTTTCTGCCATTTGAATCACAGCAGAGATGTGTAGAGTGTGAAAAACAGTACAAGTGATTATTAGAGTTGCTAGGCTTTTGTGTTTATTTACACAGATGTAATTAAACAATGTAAAGCACAGAAGAGAATAAGGTTCAGTAACCTTTACTGCAAAATTAGTTTATGCTGCAGTAACTATTTTTAAATAATAAGAGAGCAACAGAAACTATATGAGGAAATAGGGTGAGACAAAGTTCCCATTTGTCTTGAGGAGTCTTAAGGATTCAGCAGGAAAAATTTACAAGTTAATGGAACTTAGATTTGATAAATAATGCAGTTAGGAAACAGAGGCCTTAAAAGAACAGTATTTGTAAGGGAAATGTTAAACTATATCTGTTATCGTAAAGTTTCATAGTAGTAAGGCTTGTACTGAGCAGGGCACTAGGATTTCAGGTCACAAGCTGTTGTTTTAGTTAGCCATGTCAGGAACTTTGAGAGGATCCAGTGAAATTTGAAGTCTGATTTTGCTACCCTTTTTCTTCAGCTAGTCAGCCATGGTTTACATTTAGCTCAGAGCCTCAACCCTTCATCTGCTTGTTTTGGACCTCATGACTCTGTCTAAAATTCTTTGACACCTATTTCAGTCTGAGGAAATTGCTTGTTGGTGCTTTCTCTCTTGTCACTAATGTGTCTATGAGGGACAATTTCATTCCTTCCCTTTTCTCTACGTTTTTTTTAGCACTGAAATCTAGGCAAAGAATCTGAGATGGAACTATGAATGCAGATGCATATTTCTCCCTTATCTCTATTAAGTTAGAATACTGTACGCACAGTTGAATGCTGTCAACATATGACAAGTACCAGTGGAGGCTTAGCTGGCTTTTGGCTAGAAAACAGGCATTAGCTACAGGTCACAGAATAAACACAGATACAGGGAAAACATTCAGCAGCAAAACATGAAAATTAACATATACAAGCACAACAAAATTTTATAAAGTACACATTAACTCTCTCGGTCCCATCTTCCAATGTGTACTCATGAGTGACACATGGGCCAGGAGCAGTTTCAAGTTCTAAGTGACGTTGGAATATTAACTTCTGCGCAGCATTGCTTTGGTATGTTCAGGTTCTGCAGTGATGATGTTGTCCTAAATCTAGTATTACATTTAGAGAAGTTAAAGCAAGAAAAGGGAATATGAAGCCCTGCTGGAACTCAGTAACCCTTGCAGAATACATATGCATGACACACTTTTTCTTCTGCACATATTTCCCTGGGAAGAATGTTAAGCTTACAAGGCTGTAAGAGTGGCATGATTATGCTACACAGACCTGCTCTTGTGTCACTTACAGGTGATATCCTGAGATGCATGTGTGTTAAGATTAAGCAGTGGTCACAAGGAAATCTTATCAAAAGTTGAAACTGAATCCAGACCTCCTTGTGCTTAAGTTGGAATCCTGGATACTTTCTTTCCCTAGTGATTATTCCTGGGCTTATATGAGCCTCATTTGAATGTCTCAAATAGAAGGATAGGTAACAAGTTGGGCAAATAATTTAGCTGAACCCATTTTGCAGGTTTTCTTGAAGCATAACTCAAGAGAAGGGGAGCAGCAGAGACGTATTTAGTAAAAATTCCCAGTGTTAAGTTCTATTGTATCTAAAAGAACAATTGGAGAAATTTAATTCTGTTTTTGTTTCTAAAATGTTCACCATTTCCCCGAAAATATACACTGTTTATTCCTCGTTAGAAGGGAAGGTAAAATGTACTTTTTTCCAGAATTTGTTTTGCTAAGGGTTCATAAAACCTGTGGCTATAGTTCTATAGTCTTTAAGCAATACCTGTCCTTTTAACAGATTTATTTTTCAGTTATTAGAAAAATGTCTATTAGAAGAGTTACTTAGACAGCTGAACGTCAAAACATTCATTATATGAGCAGATACAAGGTATTTCATGAGTCACACAGAAAGCTGTGAGGGGAACGGGGGAGTCCCAAGTCCCAAGGAGAGTGTTAAAAACTGCTTGATGTTAAACAGATATATCAGATTCAAGGTTAAGCCTTAGGGAGCTTAGGTTTTAAGGTGGTATCCAGGAGTTTTGTTTTCTTTTTACCATGACTGTTGAGTGTGTATATAACATTTTTCTGCAGAAAAAAGCTGATGTTACAGGTGGGTAAAATGAAATTTGTTGGGTTGAAGTTATATCTTGATCCAGATTTTTAGGGAGATAGGAGAGGAATTGTGGAGCTGTAACATAAACATACAATAGGTCATTGCAGTTAATATCTGTATATTGCTTGTTACACTCAATATATACTGATACATCAACACACAGAAACCCAAAGATGTACAGTTGGCTGTATTGCCAGACCCATGCGTATTGTTTCTCTCAGAAACAGTTTTTTCTTCTAATTGACCACAGATGTTTAGATCTCTTTCTTTTAGAACAGTAAAAGCCAGGAAGCTGTAACTGACAGCAAGCCTTTCCCTTTCTCTTTCCATTTCCCCACAACTTGCATAGCTTACAGTTTCTCTGAAAAATGTCTCTGGAGTTTTAGAGCTTTCTGATACACAGTAACACTATCTAGAATTAACAAGCATTGCTGTGTGGCAGTTCTTTTATGCACCAGTGTAGCAAACTGAGGATCAGCTGCAGTGTGATTCCAAACTGTCATTTATTTAGACATTTTTTAACCTTAGAAAGAGTAATCAACTTCATCTCTTTTTTTTGAATCTTCAGTTAGTAGATCAGTCCAGTATTCCTAATAATTTCACTTCATTATCAAAGAAATATGATGTTGTGAAGGGACATAAAAGTGCTGAAGTTCAAAAAAATTGTACTATATATTGTCTGCATATCTCTCGGGAATATTATAAAGAGAAATTTCAGCAATACTGAAAAGAGTAAACATAAATTTTAAAAAATAAGAAAGAAATCCAATGACCCTTAAGGAACCAAAGCTAGAAGTACAGTAATAAAGACACTAGAGACTTGACTCAAAAGATCAGTTATACTCCTAGCTCTTCTAATGTTTTCCTGTGTAGTTGTAGGCAAATCTCTTTGTATTTCCATTAACCTTCAAAAAACCGCAATGCTGACTCCTTCTTTGTTTTTGTTGTTTACTTAAACATGCTTATTAGAGGCATTGGAGAAAAAAATAATTGCTTTCCAACTCTAAAAGTCAAATATAGACCTACCAACTGCAAGAAAAGAAGTTAGGCTCCCTCTTTCCAGGAGGCCAGTTTGACAACAATTTTAATCACTTTATAACCCACAGTGTGCCATTAGTTGGGGAATGGAACATAGATCTGAATTACATAAAATGCCACTCATAGTCAGGAGTCCTTTGGAGCTGTTACCATTACAATAAGTTATTTTTATTACTGCACAAATATATTGATTTATGAGCACATTATAAATCAAAAAAATAGGCACATCTATAACACAGAATAAAGAAATACGAGGAAAAAGAGAAATGTAAATTCTTCCACATTGTGTTTTTCAGAGTAGCCAATGTTTCTAGTGAATAAAAAAAAAAAAAATCATTAAAGTGAAATGATAGGTTGTAGTAACTAGGAGTAGAATAATAACATCATATGAAAAACTCCAATACAATAGCATTAAAGTTCTTAACTGCCAGATCTCATTTAAAATCAGACTAAATATCCTCTGTCTTTCATGCAGTTTATTGGAATTGCCTGAATGGTTCAGCACAGTTCCACTCTTACACCTTGGTGCAATGTCAAAACAGAATTTTGTCTGAACCAGACAGCAGGCTGCCACCTGATTGACATTTATCAGTATTAAGCCTATTCTTCTAAGAGTATTCTGAATGGAATGTTGGTTTCATGGACCATGGGAGTTTTGAAGAACCATATATCCGTTACTGACCCGGCGCCAACCAAAGCTCAGTATGCAGATTGCTCTTTATCTGTACATAGCAAACTCTTTATTAGGGATGCATTGGCACTGCTGCTTCTGTTTAGCAAGTCAGAAAACTGAAGCACAGAATGTGTAAGATGTTAAAAAATTGGCAGACAGGACACAGCTGTTCTGTATGGTTACCTGTTAGCAGAGCATGCTACTTGACTTCCACCAGATTTTCTGGTAATAATTATAGCATAAAAAGCTGACTTAACACAAGCAGTATATAAATTATCACTTCAAGATGGCACTATGGATTTTTTTTATCCCATTGTTTTCCAACTGTTTTCCCTTCATAAATACACACAGCTAAGGTCCAGTGGATTGTTCTGTTTTTGGATGGAAAATAGGTGAGGTTCCAAATACTCAGTCATTGTTGGCTAACAATTCAGAAACAAAACAAGTACACTGGCACTGTATTGTATATTCATGACACTGAAATGAAAACTTTGAAAGGTATTTTATTTTCAATAAAAATAAAAGCAATTGTTTACCCTGAAATATGTAAACTTGATTAAATAAAACCATCCTAAAATCTTTCCTTTCTGACATTCACTAGTTTTAGAAACAATAATTTGGTTACAGTGCTGCACTCTTAGCCTGTCTCAGCCAAATGCTACAAGGTCTTAAGTGTTGTGCAAGCCTTTGAAGGTTTTAGTGGGTCTTTAGTAATGCCATAGTCCTTATGCTGGCACACAGCCCAGGATGAATTTTACTTTTGATGGCAACAGCTGTGTATCTATCAGGTTTCTGAATATGTGAGGAGTGCAGAGCAGGGTGCTGCAGTCCCCAGGCAGCTGCCAAAAGCTGGAGAAACAGAACTGCTGTGCTGGGATCAGGGCTACCAAGTAACAGGCACCAGCTGGAGATTTTGTCCTTTGGCATGTGACCCTTCTCATTCTGCTCCAAACCTTTCTGGGAGTTAGGCATTTTGGAAGGCACATTTCTACCCTGTGGACAACCTCAGTTATAGGTGTCAGTCCTAGAAGCACAAATACTGCCTCTTTTTCTCTTCTTAGTAATCCATCTGTTAACAGCAATTTGCCATGTAAACATGGCAGCTAGTGTTTGCACTTAGGAGTCTTGAAAATAAAAAGATTAGGGCAGAAAAACTTTGCAAATAAAAAATTATAACAATTGGAATGCTTTGAATATTGCAAAATCAAGAAATGACATCTCTAAAGCAATAAACAAGCATTTAAATAATGTACTAAACTTTTATGCTTCTCAGAAGATACATGACCGCATGCTTTTATTACCATTATTATGGATGTTTATCTTAATATTTTTGAAGATTCAGCTCTATTCTTTGACAGGCTTTTCAAGAATGGACAAAGAACAAAGCTGAGATTTTTCTGCTTCCTAGAGAGTTTAAACAGAAGAAAGAGGAGACACGGGTTTTAGTGTTTCTTCTAATTTTTATTTTTACTGCCTAATTCTGAATAATATTTTCTTTGATTATTTTGTCATGTGGAGACTGAGTAACCTAGTGATTGTTTGGTTAAAAATGAAGTTAAATAAATAAATAAAATCAGCTCTTTTCAGAATTATCAAGATTTGGGCTTACTGAAAGACTGCTGATCAGCACACCTTCAGGATTTTTCTCAGTGGCTCATATTCCCTTCACACTGGCAATATAATCTAACACCACCGCGGAGCTGTCAGGAAGGGGAGCAGCAGCATTGCTCCATGTCCATCCCTCTCACTGCACCACAAGCAGAATCTGCAGCACGTCCCAGGTGTTGTCCTTAGCACCTCGTGTTCACATGCAGGTAAACCTGGGGGCCCACAGCTCTGGGACCTGTGAGGTCTGTGGGAGGTAATTGGGGAGCGCAGGGAAGGAAGCAGGACCTCGTTTTGCATCGTGCAGCTGTGACTGGTCTATCTGCAAGCAGCAAAAGTACTTTAATGCAGTAATCTCAGTTCAAATAAAAGTCAAACCTTTCTTGGCAATTGCTTAAATAAAAAAAGGGGGGAGAGGAGGGTATAAAGGGAGCAATTATACTTTAAATTGGGCATTTGAGTGGATTTAGGTGTTTGTTTCCAACATACCTCTCCTTGTCTATTGATCAGCATCCCCTGGGATCAAGATACCTTCCTGAAAATCTGCTCTATTTCCTTCTCCATCTGAAAAATAAAGACATAGCTGTATTGCAATGACTATCTCTATATAAGGAACTTTTCTCTGCATTCCACTGTCTCACCCTGTATGTCCTAGAAATCAAAAACTCAGTGAAGTGTGTTAAGAATGGAATAGTTCCCCACTGCTGTAAGGCACCTCAGATATAGACTTAGTCATTCCTGAGCTGCTCTTTCTTTCCTGTGTTTCAGACAGACCTTTAAGTTCAACAGACCCACATATTTTCATTAATTCCTTCCTGTCATGTTTTATGATTTTATCACTGGTATATTGTTACTGCCATTAAAATACTACTTGTGGCCAGTTTCCTCACTCTCATCCCCTGCATGTTTCTGTCATCCTCAAAAAACATCTTGGGCTCCAATTAATCCTTTCTCACTTTTCTGAACTCTGTTTTGATCTTCCACCAGTTCCCTTGTGCCCTTCCCATTCTGTCCAGACTCCTAAAGAAAGTTTTTGCCTCATGCTCTCCTTAGTCCTTGTCCTCTGTCTTCTCTTGAATGTAAAGTTTACCTGATTGTCTACCTGTGTTTTTTTTCCAAGAGAGACCATCAAATACACAAAACCCCATGACTGAGGAAGATCATTCCACTTTTATGATTTCCAGCACCAATATTTGCAACCTTGACATGGATTTGTTGGCTTTTACTGTGGATGTTGCAAATACGGTAGTTTGTTCTCCTTCCAATTATATCTATTTTAATATGATTCCATTTGATTCAGACAAGTTATTCTTAAATTAGCAATATAATTGAGTGGTTAATTGAACTAGGAGGTCAAAATTTGGATTAATCTCCCTCCAATTCTTTGTAATAAAAGATGGAACATTCTCAGGGAGTAGTTAAATAGAAAAAATGCTACTGCATGGCAATAGTATTTTCTTAATATCTGTTTCTAAAAATTGATTGCAAGGCTTTTATCTGTATACATTTCTTTCGCTTCTTAGTTTGACCTCTCTGTCAACATAAATCCTGATATATTATGAGATTTTTTTTTTTTTTTTACTGCTAGGGATAGCATATATTTGTTTTGTTGAGGACCTTTTCTGTGGATAGATATGAGAAGAGAAAGTGAACTGTGATCCATGTAGTCAATCAAAACCTAATTAATTTATTTAGACTGCAAAAGGAAATTCATCTGTCATCTTCACATGCATCTTGTTTCATTCTCATAATTCTGCCTGCATTAGTCCCTCATAGAAACTGAAAGATAAAAATTAAAATCTTAAATAGCTTAAAATGGAAAAGTGGTTTCCAGAGTATGTGCAATAGAAGCAACTTTTTACTGTAAGTCCTTGGATTTGTATTTTCCAAGATAAAAACTTGATGCTGATTAACACAGATTTTTTTCATCTCATTTTGTGCCTGTAATATGTCATGAAATCAGTTTTTTTAAAAATATATGTTATTTTTCAAATTTTGTCATCTGGGCCAGTCATGTGATGTAAGTGAAAACAACAAAAATTGTATAAAACTTCTTAGAATCAATGGAGTCCTCAATTCTGATAATTTACAGGAAAATCCTCTAGTTTCCGCAATTTATAATATAAAAATAATTACTCAGGTAAGCTTTTACTTACAGTAAACATTACCTAAGAAGCTTAATAGGCTCTTATTTGAAACACTGCTTGACAGAGAAGGGGATGGTTCACAGAAACACTTGATAAATAGTAGATAAATGTACAGCTGTTAAATGGAAAATATACTAAAAGGGCATTACAGAGAGAGTTTGAGGGGGAAAAAAAAAGAAAATATAGTAGAGGCTGGGATAGAAAGGAATAGAGAAGAGACAAAATGATGGAAATGTTCTTGGTGGCAGGGAAGAAGAGTGGAGGCTTAATAATAATCTGCTCCATTTACAGCGTATTTGTTTCATGTTATTTTGAGAAATTGAAGACTTTGTTCAAATAAAACTTCTGTTCAAATAACATAAAAGCATTTGAAGCAAATTAAAATCTGTTATTAAATGTCTGTTCCTTATGTGTTGCAAAAACACAGTCTTATCCTACATTATTATTCATTTTAGCAACATGAAGACAACTGCCATAACTAATAGTAACAAAGCAGTTCAGGAATAGGAAATCTGTGGTGACCTGCTGGCATTTGTGTCCTCAGCTAAAAATGTGTTTGGGTATGGACTAAAAGTAAAACTAACTGTTGTCCTAGATGAATTTGGAATTAAAAATTTTGAATGCAAATATAATATATGAATCATTAAATAACTAATAAATAAATAAAAATTCTTACTGAAAAACAGAAATAACCCTTTTCTGTTAGGAATCACCTTAAAATTGAGTATTCCTAGAATGAGATTTTCTTATATTATCAAACATTCTGATTTCATGCAAATCTTAGAGCCCACTCGGCTCTAAATTGTGTTACATCTCTCGGGTACACATATTGTGCAATGAGATACATCCAAAAAGCAATGACCCATAGGCCATGAAAAATTTAGAACCTTTGTTACATCTACAAAGTATTGCCTTCAAGTTATCTGTTACCGATATTGTACTGAGCTTTAAAATATTTTTAAGTTTTAATTTTAAATAATGTAAATTTCATCTGGTTTTCAGGTAAAAACATCACAACCTTTAGCTATTTTTGGCTTTCCAGTGTTCTGGTTTATTGTGTTTTGGTGGTGCTATTTTTTAACCAAAGCAACAGATGTCCATTCCTTAGATGTATAAAAATTACCTATAAAAATTCCACATAATTTTGCTATAAGGACTAAATTACAAGACAGCAACCTCACCTACAGGACTGCAAAGACCTAATTGTAAAACTTCTTGACTTGATTGACATGATTCAGAGATAGCCAGGTGAATGTGATGGTAAATAGCCAGCAGCTGGATTTGTCTGTGCTATCTCTTTAGAACTAGAACACAAAAATCTCAGTCCACAGTTACTTAAAACCCTCTGCTACAAGATTCATTAGTGAGCATCAGCTTAATTGTAATGTCCTCTGACAGCTGAGCCAAAAAAAAAAGGTATATTTTGTCTAATTTTCCTTTTCTTGGTTTTTTTTGTAGTCTATTCTCTTAAGTAAGCCTTTCACATTGCTGACAACAGGCTAGGTTTTCCAAAGAGTCTGGAAATTCTTTGAGATACGTTACTACCCAACTCAATAATTTATTTTGTTTATAATGATGCTCCAGTTGAAATAGGCATGTTAACAGCCAGAAGAGATGCAATAGATATATTGTCTCATTAGTGCTACTGGGCCAATTACTAATTCACAAATATTGAAACTAGCACTGATAAATTAATTTCTCATAATTTAATAATGCTAATCACAGTAGCAGTGAAGACCTACAACTATTGGCAGTAGAGCAATGTGAATTTTAGTGCCGAAATGTAAAGTCAATAGCATTTGTTTCTCTGCATTGCACATTATTATGTTGTTAAATACTGCTATGGTTAATCTTTTTTATTTTGCATTTCTAAAGCTATTTTATCTGCTCACAAATCTTTGGGTCAAACTCTTTCAGCAGACAACTCTATTCAGTTAAAGTCATGGGTGGTTTTGTAGTTGAATGCCAAAGAGATTTCAAGGTTTTATTTTACCCATTTTCTATTCCCAAATGGCAAAATATTAATGTGAATTGGAGTCATTTAGTTGTTCATCAACTTCTCTTAATTCAATTTACTTATTAAACAGAGAGGTTACTTCATATGGGAAAATTGTGCTGTAGCAGTTTCTTATAATAATATTTAGTAAATTCTGATATGTTTAAGACACAAGACAGAAATTGGTTTTCTAGTCATCCATATAAGGCTAATGAAAATGAACAAATTTTGAGAAGGCAAAAATCAGTGTCTTAATAACTTACACTTCCCTAGCTGATAAAATGCCTTATTTTGAACATAGTGGAAATGACCCTCGAAGTCCAAACTTCTACTAAGAAGTTTCATTAAAGTACATAAATTACAAAACTGTCAGAGATGGCATTAAGTATTCAATAAAAGTAGACTTAACACAATTAATAGCAATTAAAATTATACTTTTATGATGTCAGCCACCAGCACTGTAAAGACATAATTGCCTGTAAGGACTTCTCTAACCATATTTATCCTCTAAAATTGTCCAATTTATATGAAAAATGCCAAAAACATATCCCAAATGGGTACCATTATCTTCTTGGATTTTTAAAAGTGATCTGTCTTTATCCAGCCTGTGCACATTAAGCTAATTTACTTTAATTAGTTTTTTTCTCATTGTCTTAATAGGCATGTTGATAAGGTTTTATTGGGGAGGGGGAAGGGGGAATATTGGTTGGTTCTTTTCTTTTTCTTTTCCTGACTACAAATGTTAAATTTATTCATTGAATATCTTTAAGAAATTACTACCTGGAATCCTCCACATAGGTTTTCCCTGTTTGTATTTTCTATTTTCATTTGTCAGATACAAATGTACTGGATGATAAAATGTTTAATATTTTTAGAAATGTAAAGCACTTGTACTTCGGCTGATTAGCTGGTAATTAGAAAAGACAGAATGACATCTTAAACTGTGCTGTGAAAAGGAAGTTTGCTCTGGACATAACAAATTAATTACTTCCTAGAACAGTTACTTGTGTCACTCACATCAGTAGAATATCTGTGAAATAATGCTAGAGTCTTCAAGTGATATTAAGAACAAAATACAAGGGTGTCATCCATAGGTAGTTGTAAGGCTTTAAAATCTAGCTTCAGCCTTTTAATCTAAATACAAAGTTAACTGCTTAGATCTCCTGATGTAATTGGAAGAAGCTGTGTAATTGATAGCAAGAGGGAAGCTCCTAATCTAGGTCTTTGGAATTACCCCTGGAGATATATAAATAACTCTATTGGCTCTTCAGTTGAGTTGCTTATCTACCTCTAGTCTGCATGTGTGAAGTTCAACAGAGGCCCTTCCCCACTCCATTGTCTTCAGAAATATTCTTTATTGATTTGATAAAGTTTGCAAAGATATGTCCAGTGTTGTGACAGCATTCCTGCGAGGCTATTCAGTTATTCTGTGAATTTTCTTATACAAAATGTGATAAGCCAAACCATTAGTGTTGTTTTAGCAGATTAGACTGTGATTTGCACCTTGCTTTCCCAAATACATCTAAGATTCAATGTGAATGTTTTGCAGCATACAAAAGACAAATTGATGTCTAATTTATGTTACTGGATGGATAGTTCAATTTTAAACCAGTATCGTCACACAGTCTAAGAATCAATAAACTATAAAGACTGCTGAGAATAGGATTATATATAAATTTATGACAGTGAAAATAGCTCTGCATTACTTTAAAGTTGTACAAATAGGGAGAGTTTTAAGGGTGTCTGGGCTTCTTCAGAAATTAAAACTTTGCTTTTGATAGCAATTCCTCAGCAAAGCACAGAATTTAGTGATTAAAAAATAGTAAACACTGAAAAATCAATCCCTGATTCAGAGGATTTAATTGAAATAAGAAAATTCAACTTTGCTTTGGATACTGTTAAAATAACTTGATCTCGCTTCTCATTCTGAAGCATTTACTTGAAGAATGCCGTAGAGTGATACCTATTTTTAAAGTAGTTTATCAGCTATGCATCACGATACCAAGTCAATATATAAAGTCTAAAGTTATTTTACGGTCCTGGAATGAAATTATTTTCAAAGTGTTTGTAAAAACACTGGGTAGCTAAAGTACTTGTATAAAGCAAATCTAAAAGAGTACTGGAATTTTTTTTCTCCCTATTATAGTAGTATATTGGTAACTTTGTAGTATGTCCCATTAACTTAATTATTCATAATTTATCTAGTGTATTTTCTTTCATTGAGTCTATACTTTCTGCGGCAGGAAAGAAGTTCATTAGGTTTCAGACTCTGAATTACAAACCTACCCAACCTGTGATTTTTCAGAAGGTGTTTTATACTTTGCTGTTCTGAGTTGAACTTTACTAGGAAAATTTGTCTCTTTCTTGGAGAAAAAAAATTTAATTATATTGAGAATATTCAATAACTTGTTGACCAACAAAACACAAAAGTTGAATCAGAGACACATTTCATATTCTTATATTAATAGCAAAAATCAGCAGAACTTCAGCTGGTAATTTTCATGGCTGAAGTCCTTTCTTTCAAATGAAATTGAAGTTGAAACATTGTTAAACTAAAGTTGAAAAAAGTTAAATTTGAGTAAGTAAGGATAAATAATTCTATACATTATGCATGACTTTCCGTCTATGTATGTGAATATTTTTTCATTACGCTATAAAAATCTGATATTAAGCTCTATAATACATGCACTTTTGAAATTCTGCTTGTAATATTGTTTAATATATTTTGGTAAAAATGGATAAGAAGAAAAAAATTAATAAGATTAACCAAAAACTCTAAGTGCAAGACTGACAGAACTTCAGAAATTCAGTTAAGTCTGAGGTAGTTCCTGGGTATTGTGAATGAATGTACAGTTCTTTCCTCTAGAAAATAAGGTAAAGGCTTGAATTTGTTTATTCTTATAATAAGTTAAAATAAGCCAAAGAAACAAAGTAGGTGTATGGATTTTTTTTTATAAATGTTTGAAATTTTATTAAATCTTTACTTTTAAGGCATCTTTCAAAGGAGACATGTTTTATAGAAACATTCAGTGTTGTTTAGAACAAACTTGCTTGAAAGTTTAATTCATTACAGCCCTAAGAACTAGAAAGTTTTAGCTTCTTCTTAGGGTTTTTTTGCTAACATTCAGGGCTTAATCACTTGCTGGTCCAATTGCTAAACTACAGACTCAACACTATTGGAGGAAGGAGCTGATTTTCCATCAGTAAATTTGGGTGTTCAGTTCTGACATTTGCTATGCTGAATTTGGTATCTGATTTTGCAGAATTATCATTCCAAAACTAGTATTGGTAGAAGTTGCATAGTAAGAGTACAAGAACAGAGCAAGTATGTGCAGCCAAATCCATTAAATAAATCAGATTACTTGAGATTAGCACCTGAGCCCTCCTTGGTTCTCGCAAAAAGTTTTGGGGGAGCTTTCATAGTTTGAAAGTAACATGCAAATGGCATACCAATTTTATGTCGTCTGCCTCTCACTGATATGATTTGTAATTAATTTAGACTTCTTCTGCATCTAATATTTATCAAATAAAATCACTTGTCATAATGGAATTGACATTTGAAAGTGATGACACTAAAAAATAAACTAGTGTTAGAAAATAAGTCTTGGGGTTTCCTTATGAAAGCAGAAGCATTCCAAGGAAAATGGCATAAGGAGCCATAAGTATTCCAGATGGTAAATTATTTTCTATATGACATTCAAATTTATCTCTAAATGATCAGCATTTTTTAAACATTCATAAGATCTGCCTTGTCTTTAGCTTTTCAGTATTGAAAAATACTTTTTTCAGTGACGGAAATCTAGTAGAACCTAACAAATATTTCTCATATTTGTATGCTGATTATATGGGCAAAGAGTTACTGGGTTATTGATGCTGTTGGAGATGGTTATTTTCCACTTTAAAATTAGAAAATCTGAATACATCAAACTATGGAGGTTTCAGAATAAAACAGAGAACTGAAGGCATAAGTCAAAAAGATTGAGAATTTTTTAGCCTTTACTGTTTTATTAGCTTTTACTGTGTTACATCAAGGTGTATGGTTGTCTTCAAATCAACTATTATAACTGATTCTTCTCAGCTGTTTCCAGAGGTTAAGCTTCCAATTCCTAACAGAAATACTGTTTATATACAATCTTGAGTTACTTATTTTTCATCTCTTTTCTATTTCATCAGTCTTCAAGGTCATCCACTCTTTCCTGTATGATCTAACCATCATCTTCTGTATTGAAACACCTCTGCTTACATTGTATCATCCATAAGTGTCATCAGCATGCTCCTACTATTTTTCCTAGCAAGACCATTAATGAAAATATTAAATCACATAACTGCAAATTCAGACTCTGAGAAGCTCATCGTGTTTGGCTTTCACCACTTTTGCCAGCTATCTTGCCATCAGATAATTCCTTACCTGTCTAACTTCTATTACAGTGAGCTCACTTAATGTGGCATCCTATCAGTTTACTAATGGTGATGAATAAGGGCTACTGTATTTCCTATTTCCAGAAAGAAAACAGATATTTTATTGAACAGAGGGGCAGGTTAATCTACCTTTTGGTGAATGAGATACTAAGAGATTGGGTAGAACAAGTATGAGACTCCTTAAGAGTACAGAAGCATATCCAGGCAATTCTTCCCTGTGTATACCCTCCCTCCACTGGGCCAGCAGTGGCTTGGAGTCTCGTTCTGTCAGAGGTCAGACTTGGGTTGTGTTCAGTAGGTATTAATGAATCCACTAGACCTTTTGAATTATTCATGCTTTTGCTGTTTGTTATCTTGGGATGGTGACTTGCACAATTTAATTATGGTTTGTTTTTTTTTTAGGAAACCATTGTGTTTGTTTGAGAGAACCTCTCTTGTAGTATTAGAACTGGAAGATTTCTATTCCAATATCACAGTAATGAGGACTACTACATATCTTTATATAGGCCTTTATCAAATCCTTCTTCAATTATCTCTTTTTCAAGCTGATGAACTCTGTTCCATTCCAACATCATCTTCTATGGAATGACTTCTGAATCCCTCTAATCCCTCTATATTCTTCTGCTTTTTTGTCTCCTTCCTAGATCTTATGGCGTGGTTTTTTGTTGTTTTTTTTGTTTGTTTGTTTTTGGTTTTTTTTTTAGAGCTATAGTGATCAGAAATTCAGTGTTGAACATGGAAGATACAGTGCATGGATTTATCATGTTAAAAAACTTTTCCTGCTCTTTTTTTTTAGTTGTTTTATTTTTTTGCCCCCAATGGTTTCTGATGTTCTGATGCAGGTTTTTTGACTGGGGTTGCAAGCTGGTGCTTTCAGAGAAACAGTCACAATTAGTCTTGTATTCTTTTTTTGAAGCAGAAATTAGAATCCACTATTTTGAGTGTGTAGAAAGGGGTATGTATTCCCACACAGACTGTGTCATATTTATTGAAACCATTTCACTTCTTCTGTGTACCATTCACATCTCTTTCAAACAAATAGCTCTCCCTGATGAAACAGCTCATCAGAGAGGACTCTTGAGTCATGTGTTCCCAGAGGAATCCCCAAAACCCTTTTTAATAAAGGAGGTCACAGTACAGTAACAATTTACTTTTAAAGTGCCCTTAATTAGTAAAGTTGAGGTGAGAAATGGTAAATTGCAGCGATGGAGAATTGCCACTCTGACACTGCCATGCTATGCAATTGAAATAATTAATCTTTAATTTCTTGTTCTTTATGAAAGGAAAAGAGAATATCTTTAGAAATTGTCTTGATAAGGAAGGATGTGTTCAAGGCCAGGTTGGATGGTGCCCTGAGCAACCTGATCTGTGAGTGCCATCCCTGCCCATGGCAGGGGGGTTGGAATTAGATTTTTTGATACCACTTCCAACCCATTATATGAAATATACTTGGGGCCAGGCAGCTTAATAGAATTTTTCCATATTACTATGTAGCTGAATGAAAACTTGCCTACAAAATAAACACTAAGGAGTACTAAAATTGAACTGTCTTCATTTTGGTCCTTCAGTGTCACCTGTTTACTAAATGCCAGTTTTCAGACTGCAAGTGATATGAGGCACTGTTGGTTTTCTGGGGATTTTGTGTGGGTTTTAAATTTGGTGGAGTTGTGACATTGCAGGACTATTCTGTTAGTCCTACATAGTATTATATAGTTATGTCTAAGCTGTTCATTCAGATTACTAGAAAAACTTTCATTAATATCAATGGAGAATCAAACTGGTAATGAATGATATGGTATCTTTCAACGTGCAGAAATGAAATGAAGTGCTGTGCCAATTATGCTGTGGCTCAATAGTTCTGTTGTCTTTTGAAGGTACCCCAAATCCATATGTACATAAAAGAATCCTCCAGAAATCAATCTCTATTTCTTCAAATGCCCTTCTTACCCTTGTTTTTGATAAGATTAAAATATAAAAATCAGAAAATCTGCTAAATTATCTACCTTTAATTACAGAAATCTCTATAACCTGTAGGAAGAGAAATATAAAATATAGGAGATCTTCTGACAGCACTTGACTGTATCTACCACAATTAGTTCAGTGATAATGAAAGGGTTCAATTTGATTTGGTGGAGATTGCCTCACTGGCTGTAATTGCTTTGTTGCCAATGTATTTTCTGTATACCTCAGTGCACAGACACCTATATTAGGTTTCTAATGCAGTATGTACACATAACAAGAAATCTTGTCTAAAAATCCTTTGAAACATCATTGTTCTCCCATATTCCAACGGAACATATTCATTCCTGCCTGTATTAATTAAATCTGTATTGAAAAAGGTTAATCAGACTTTTTTTCAACAGGAAACATGAATTTCTTAAACCATTTCAGACCAATAAAAATACACAAATTTGCTGTAGTCTGTGAGAATTTTTTCAGAATAGATGTATTTTGCACTGAAACAAACACTGTATTTTTACCTTCTTTTCTATTGCTATTTTACTCATGATAATGTGTTTTGCCCTAGAGATGTACACTAGGTATATATGCCATTAGAAGAATAGAAATTCTGCCAGTAAAAATCATAATTCATAAGCAGAAGCATTAGTACTTTTGTGTAAACAATGAAAGTTGGTCTTCGGTGTTCCTGTCACTGCAAACTGCAGGAGGAAGGTGAAGTTTTCAGCCTGCCTAATGTGGCAGTGAATGTTGACTTTTTTTGCACATAATGTTGTTTTCTGATGAATCACACACATGCATAACTTGCTGTCAGTTTGCTCTAATTATTGTAGATCATCTTCATGATCTGCCACTTGCAACCTAATATATTATGATAGTTGAAGTAATATGTTCTGGTTATAATTGGTTGCCCACTATTGATATGGGTAATAGATCTCTCCTGTGAAATACAAACAGTAACTAGATGCACAGCATGCAGGTGAGTTAAGTACCTACACTACCTAGGAATCAGCAGGTATTCTTCATGACTTAGTCTCCAGACATATTTTTTCTGGAAGCTCAGCATATCTCTAATTGCAATTATATTTTGTGTCCATCTTGTCTCAGATCTTAGAAAAGGGGCTTCTGTGTATAAATATTTAAGCATGAAAGTAAAAGGCAATACCAAGCACTTTTCTGCGGACTTGGAGAAATATAACTGGCATAGATCTCTTCACAGAATTCCAATTTATATTAGTAGAGTTGGTCTCAAGGTTAAAGAAAAGAAAGATAAAGAAGAAAATCTAATCTTTAACCTGGAAACTGTGAGCTACATTTTGACATGGCAGGTCTTCATATTACATATTTAGTTCAGTGTAATCAATAGCATTAATAAATCAGTGTATTGGCTGAATTCTGAAAGGATTGTATCTCTCACACAGTTAATTGATTTTTGTGTTCTCCATGTGAACACAGAGACACCATAGTTAAGTGCACAGTTGGTGTAATATTGACTTTTTTTCCTGATATTTAGTCACTAACTGCCCAAGGTTGACAAGAGCAGTTACATTCCACTGTTTTCTATCAGTAATCATATTTGCTTAGAGCATTAGTTTCCCCCAAAGCACTTCTTGGCTTTAAAGGCCTACTCCCTTTTACATGTTTTATTCAAAACTTCCAAAATAATCTGGAGACAAAATTTATATCCTTACAAAGTACTATTAGAAAGTTTGATTTTAAAAATATATGCTTGATGCATATATTTGTGGTTCATCATAAGCTTTTAAATATCTCACTTGGTTTCTCTCACTAAATCCAGTTACAGGTGTTGAAGAGCAGGCTGTCAAAACCTTTAAAGGCTTAGCCCTCTTTTCTCATTCTCACTGATTTACACCTTCCTAAAAAGACTTCAAAAATAAAAATAAGTACAAAGGACATTGTATCCAAAACCACAGACAGGTTTTGCCTGGGGTGATTGTCATTAGGTTTAGTGGACAAGGTCTCCTTAGACTTTGCATATTTCAAAACTAACTTAAGACTTGGATATTACTTTTGTGACATCCACTGCAAGAAATCTTTGAAAACAATCAATTGCATTCTATTGTATTCTATTCATTTTTATTTATTTGAGACTTTTAAGTTACTTCTGAAATATATGATAGCAGTATACTGAATTTTCTGCTCTAATTATGACTTACCTAATATGAACCTGATCACCTACCGGACAATGATTATATTTTTGCATAACTTGCAAAGTTGGTAGAAATATATGACACAATACCAATTAAATTATTTGTAAAAAATCTCTAGTTCATTAAAATTTATAAGGTCAATAGAAATAGTTAAGCAGATATCACATGTATAATACACGGATAAGGCATAATAGAAAAACAATACAAATTGGGAATCTGGAATGGAGGAAGAGAGTCTGATATTTTAAAATAGCACTTTAGAGTCCAAATTAATTACTGTGTGCTCATATGTGAGGTTTAGACATCAACGTACCACTTTCAGTGATGCTGGAAGCTGGATTGAGGGGACAAAAGACACTTAATGTTGCATATTTGGCCTGGGATCAGCATCGTGGTCTTATAGCAGGGGTCCTGGTATTGCAAAACATGATTTCCAGCTTTTCATTGTCTCTTCTTAAGAGCACTACTTTTGCTGGGCCAAAATTTAATCTCAAAATTTATTGAAAAATTAAGTATTTGATTAATCAGTAAGGAAATAGAGTTCCTTTAAAAGCCAGATCCCATTTAATTGACAATAATTTTTGATTTTAGACAGGAGAGTTCTGAATACTAAAATTCTCTGACAACTGGCTTTCAAATATATTTTCTCAAAACTGCCAGAATTTATTCTGCTAAGCATTCAGTGGTAATCTATGGTCATATATGCTCATCATGTCATTCTACGCACCTTGGCTGTTCTCAGCTTCATGTGAATATTCATCATGATCTATAAAAATCAATCAATGGAAGGGCAGAAAAGTTATCTTGCATTTAATAATAATCATGATACATCTTAAAGTACAGTAAATGTGAAGATGCAGTCTTTGTATTCCTCAGCACTGCTTTCACATATGCAGTCATCTTTTGACTTTTCAAGAACACATTTTGATACTTTTTTGTCTACGACCTTGCCAGATAAGGGCCTGAACATCACAAATATTTGTATTCCATGTAAACAGAAAAAAACATTCTTCTGTTTAAAAAAATAAATCCACATTGAAAAGGTGAGGGACATGGTTGGTTTATGCTTATTCAGAACTTTGTTGAAAAGCTTTTGAAAGTGTATAAATTATTGTAGTCTTGTTCACAATAATTTAAGCAATTAAATATCCCTTGTGCTCTTAAATTCTTTTCCCTTCACCCCTCTTTTTTTCATGCTTTACTCTTTATTTTCCATTAAGAAAAATCCAGTAGATATTTCATAGCAAAAATATGGTCTGATTCCCTGTTTGGTTTGGATAATGGACTTTATGCGGGATAATGTGAAAAATTTGCATGATATAGGTGAACATTTAGTTGAAGAAAGAAATCTTTTGTTCAAAAGAGCCAGTATTGTAGCATGAACTTCATACTTACAAATAGTTACAGCTGTGCCAGGTTTGATATGAAGACGGATGCACAGTGTTCTAATTATTACACATATTTTTAACATATGTTTTGCATTATATCACAGAGAGATCTATTCTTTAATGCTGCTTCTTCTTGTGTTACTTTTCCTGTGATACCAATTATTTTAAGCATGTATGACAGGTAGCTGGCATCTTCATAGCATCTCAGCAGGTTTCACCAGTAGCGCTGTGAACATGAAAATAATACATTAAGAATCTATTCTATGGAAAAGGGTATCATAGACATAGAAAAGGCACTAAACAACCTTTAGGAAGAAACCTCAGCAGTCATTCAAGAGTGAAGTACATAGTTTCTAAGTAATTACATGTTAAAGTTAAAATGTTGCATATTGCAAGGCTGTCTTTCAAAACTGTTCGAATTTAGTGTCATGAGCTCTAGTGAATGCACATCACTGTTAATAACCAATTAATTAACAGCATGTTGAAGTGCCATAGAGACCATATACATACACTTCTGTTGCAATTAAATAAAAAACGTGTTTGTGTAGAAGGGGGTAAATCATAATTACTAATATTCTGTTCTGTTATTGGGTTTTACTGTGGCAAGGTTATAAAAAAATATGTGGCTACAGAGTGTTTTTTCACACAAGCAACAACATAAGAATTTTGTACAGAACAATCCTGTATGTTGTTATATACAACTGATGTATAAAACTAGATTTATACAAATATATAGACATAAATAACTAGTTATACATAACTGTTGTATTTATATGTATTTTTCCAGCTATGTTTGTTCTATGAACTGTATGTATGATTGTAGTTTTATACATTTATGGATGGATGGATGGATGGATGGATGGATGGATGGATGGTTGGATGGGTAGATAAATAGATATCACAAATTCTCAGAATTGGTAGGTTGGAAGAGGCCACAGTGAGCCCTCTGGTCCAACATCCTTGTTTAAGCAGGGTCATCCTAGAGCACCTTGTGCAGAATTTCTATCTATAACTATAACTATATTTCTTAAATTTTGGTTTATTTTTATTGTATTTTTACATTGATTTTACCTAAGTGGATTTTTCTAGACCTCAGTTTCTCACTCTGCCATTTGGTTTAAGATAGTCCTTTACATCAGAGCTTCTATTCCTAATACAAACACTGTGGTCCCTTGTTCCTGGTATTATTTATTCTCCACAGAACTGCAACTTTTGGCTGTTTATAATTAGATTGTTACTAAGAACTTAAGATCAATTTGCCAATGATTCAACTCAATAAACAAGTAAATAAAAATGTTCTACATTTTCTTTGGCTTAAGACTTTTCCCTAAAAGGAAAGCCATCTAGGGATGTGGCTTAAATACAACTTAGAAGAGAGGACTATTCCCAGAAGAAGTCAGGATGCTTCTTTGCTTTGGTGATCAGTGTTCAGCCCAATCTATTCAGTTCCTTATAGCTTGTACTATGTGCAGAGCCCCATTTTGTGCGAAGGTATTTACCTGCTTAATTTCTGTGCCATGGATTGATGTTAATTAGAGAACAACACCAGCTCTAGTTTATGCTAACTCCCCAGTTTAAAAACACTTGAGTCATTGTTACTTTGGGTTTTTAAGAGTCTTTATCAACAAAGGCAGAGAAAGAATGTTTGTATGGGAAAACTCACTACCCGTTTTTACCATCTCAACATATAACTGAGCAAAAGAGGATGAAATTGCAGTTCAGTGACCTGAAACTGAAAACTATTTTTCTTATATGTAAGGTATTCTTCCCCAGTTCAAAACAATATATGCTTTCTGTTAGCTGTTAACATAGCAATATTATCGCTCAAGTTCCAAGCTGATGACTATCTTTAAAGTTGATAGTCAAACAGATAGGATGTGCTGGATCATTTCAGTGTTTTATCTGACAGGCAGCAGTAAAGTTTTATAAGCTTTTTTGAGTCATTTTTTTTACATAAAATAGAACTGATGTTTTCCATCTCTCCTATTTCCCATTCTCCCTGGGATGAAAGGTTCCACCTGAGTGTAATAAATATTCTACTAATTAGTTGTAAGCAAGAATCACTGTCTAGTTGTCTGCTAGAAACCAATGCCCTTGCCTAACACCATGTGTTCTATATCGATAGAAAATTGCTGTCTTCTGGAAAGGCGTCTGAGGCAACCATAGTGCTGCCCTGTTGCCTGAAAGAGTCATCATATATGAATTTCTGTTGTCTTCCTCCAGAACCTAGTTAGGAACAATTGGATGCAATTTCAATTTTCTTTTGAAGATTGGACATTTACAGATTTTGATAAAAACAACTTTGTTTTGTTGCCCACCGGCGCCCTCCACAATGGTGGGAGACTTTTCCCAGGTCTGTTGTGAGAGCTTGTGCATGAGCTGGGCTACGGTAGATTAACTGCCAAAGTTAATCTACCAGCACACTGCTTAGTTGGACTGAATCAGGTGAAACTGGAGAATTCCACATCTGAGCATCTTAGGAAAAGCTGATCACCCCATGTTTCTGTTTGTTGCATTTTGGCTGCTATTTTCAGTTTTCCTTCCTGTGTTTCTGAGGACAGCACTCTTTGATCATGCTCCAGTAAATGAAGATCAGAGCATCAAAGGGAGTTAAATATGTTGGCAGTGAGTGTCACCAAGCTTGACTTTCAATTGTGCAATGCTCAGAATTCAGAATATATTCAGAATATATTCAGAATATATTCAGAAATGCTCATTAAGTGAATTGGGACAGTTAAGCACCTAAGGAATGGAATCTTGAAGGAAAGATTTTTGAGCACAAGATCATCTAAATCTAGAAAAAGGAAATTTTTTTTTGCATTTTCTTAAATTAAAATATCTCTACTGACAGTTCTAAAGCTTAGAACCTTTTCCTGCAAGTGATAACAAATAAAAAACACAAGGATGAATATTTCAGGTTTGTGTTCAAGTTATCTTCTGTCTGGGGTTCAAGGGCAGGCTTTGCTAAGGTCTGTGGTGCAGATACTCCGATGACCCAGATGAAAATGCCTAGACACTTGGCTGGGAGATTAGGTACAAGTCTGTTTTGCAGTTGTATTCATACCAAACACAAAGTTTCTCTCATGGTGTGATTCAATGATGTGGAAACTGTTCACCATGTATTAGCACATTTTTAGTATTGAGCCTTTAGATTTTCATTACCTTTCACCTATATTGCTACAGTTATATTTTTAGTATTCTTTCATGCTTATATTGTCTGTACAGTCAAGATGCATACTCATTTTTATGTCCCTGTGCACATATATTTGAAAAAAAATGTTTACAATCCAGGATTTAAACTTAGGGAGGCATGTGTTGTGCCACAGTAATGTGTGGGAGAGTTTTCACTGACTTTTTTTATTCACTTTTGTATTTACAGATACCATAAAAAAAATGCTTTTCATGGTTCAGATAGAACTTGGATGCACACATCCAATATCCACCCACTTTTTTAGGCTGTGGAGCAAATCAGTCTTACAATCTAATGTATTTACCCTGTTTTCCACAGAAGTTAAAAATAGAATGCTTATCCTCTTAATCTCTGCCTGCCAGAAGTTTGGAGACAATATTTAGAATTGCTTTCCTGCTTGTTCTGGACTGACCCAGGAGGGCAGCCAAGTCCTATACAGCCACTCATTGTCCCCAGGTGAGACAGGAAGGAGAATCAGAAGGGTAAAAGTGAGACATCGCATGAGATAGAGACAGTTTAATAGGTAAATCAGGAACTGTGAGCACAAGCAAAGCCAAGTAAGGGGTTCATTCCTTAATTCTCATCAGAGGATGGATGTTTAGCCATTTGCAAGAAATCCAGGCTTTGTCATGCATAACTGTTATCTAGGAACACAAGACCATAACTCTGGTCATCCTTTCCCCCTCCTTCCCCAGCTTACTTTGCTGAACACAGTCTCATATGGTGTAGAATATCCCTTAAGTCAGCTGTCATCTTCTAAATCCTTGGGCACTGCTAGCTGACTCACTGCTAGCTACTATGAAGAAAATTATTTCCAGAAAATTCTTCCAGACAAGTACACTACCATTATTTTGATCATGTTGATATCCCTCCTTTTAATTCCTGGGTCAGTCAGTTGAACATATACCTTTAAAAAGAAAAAAATCCCAGAAAATGCTGAGCTTTTACACTTGACCTATTTTGCGTGAAATAAAAAAAAAGTTGTTGGCGAAATGCTCCTTCATACCACATTTTTTAAATGCTGAGAGTGTAATGAAATGAAAACATTTTGTCATGGGGAAAAGGTTTTTACACAAATATAGGAAGTGTGCATTTTTTTCACATTCTATCCGTCATCATAAATTATTATAATCAATTGCAAAATCACAGCTTCATTAAAGGCTCGCAGAAAACTTGTGTAGTCTGTTTGCATTCTTGTTTGAGAAGTTCTGGAAGTAACGAATTGTGGCTGTTCATTTCAAGATATACTGTATCTTTTTTTCCTTTCCATTTTGGCAGATGTTACAATGTGAACTTTATTGGAATGTGAGAAAGATAAGAATGTAACAAGATTTTCAGATACTTTTGTTAGTGGCAAGAGCTTTATTCCATGTATCCATTTAATTTGCTAATGCTCCATCTTTATCTGTGAAATACTCCCAACTTCCTCATTATTAAAATCGAAAATCATTTTATAGTTTGCTCCAGAACACTGTAAGTTTGCAATACTTATGAAAAATACTGTCTGAAAATAGCTCTTTTTATATATTCTAAGTGCCATTATGTTTGTTTTTTCTTTTAAAAATAATCATTATCTTTTCCATATGTTTTATGTTTATTACTGTTACATACTTTGGCTTTGCAAAGCTGTAGCAGGATTTATAATATATTTGCTGGTTCATACATCAACAAAACTGCAACTGAAAATTCATGTCATCTGTACTGAAGTTAGGTAGAGCTTTCTCTTAAATTCTCAGAATACATAATCTGTTTCCACTGTGGCAGAAAGGAAAGAATATTTTCACGTGTGACCTGAAGGAATCATATGTGAAAGTAAATGAGGTACAATGAACATGGTTCTCCAAAATGCCATTTTGCATTTAGTATTCAATATGCAATCAGCACTTCCATATGGTTCAGAGAAATAAAATTGCATTTTACAGTGTAGTAACATGTCAGTCCAGCAGTAGCTGTAATAAATATTTTATTAGAGATAATCTGCATCTCATTTAGATGTTAGGAAAGATACACAGAGTATGACCACATCATATATCACAATGCAAAGAGGAAAATAATAATGAAGAAAAAAATTATCAGCTATCGTATCCTGTCTTGATTTTTGAAGCTACTGAGGTATCCTGTAACAATAAATTAAAGGATTAAAAAATAAAAGTGTTTGACCAAAATCTTCATAATCTCTTCTCATTGCAGATTTCTGGCTCTTTAGAGATCCTCTCACATGGAAAGCTGAAGGTAAGATGAAACACCCTACAGCCTCAAGCTCTGGTGAGATCTATGTTTTGCATTGGGTGTTTTTAAATGGCACACCATTGTCTAACAGACAGAATACAGCAAACAAAAAAATTGCAATAGGCCAGTTTGTACTCAGTATACACAGTTTTCTACTGATTTGCCCATTATCAATAGTTTATGTCGCTGTATCTAATTTATTATTGCTGCAATTACAGTGTAGGCCAAAGCTATAAGTGGGGATAAATTCACTGAGCACAAAGTTTAACAGATATAAATGGCTTGTTCAAGAAGGAATGTCCAGGATGATAAATTCTCTGCCCCGTTACTAGACTCATCAAGGACAGAATATAATTGAATAAATAATAAAATCCTCAGAATTACCTATTAAATATCTTGTGAGCAATCTCAAGTTTCCATAAGAAACTGCTGTTTCCTGTGTGTGTCAGGAAACACAGCTTTATCATGATGCCCCTTGTGAAGCTTTATCATGATGCCCCTCTTTAGATTAATAATTTGAAGATGTAATTTGTAGCCATTATCTCAACTCAGCTGACAGCTCATAAGGTCCCAGAACTCTAAAATGGTGTCCACTCAAAAATGCTTGAATTTGGCAGCAACCTGGCTGTGAACAAACCTCAATCTGTCTGATCAGTACTTACCTAGCAACTGCACTGTACTGAACAAGTACACGGTGTTTGGGTTTTCTCCCTTTGGTTTTTAGCTCGTGATTTTTCTCAATGGTAACCCAAGTCAAGTAATTTATAGCTTGTGAACCTCACAAAAAGGGTTCATTTACAACCATATTCTGCATCTTGTGACACCAAATAGAGTGTGTGTTCTTCTACATGACTACAAAAGATTTTAGAACAGCGATCAGAAACGTGTTCTGCTCATTAATGTTTCTACAGTAGCTGCCTTAAAAGAGCTACAGTTTCCTAGAGCAAGTCATTCAGAATTCAACTACACTCTTCAAGTTTAATAGGTTGAGCTCTTTGAGTTCGCCTACCTCCTCCTGATTGATGGTTTGTTTCTTCTTTTAATACAAAATTCAGTAAAATTTCCCACAGTGAAAATGGTCTTTTAATTATAAAACACCAGCGTGTGGGAATGATTCAATTTACACATCAGAAAAGTTCAGTTACTTGACCATAATTTATTTTTTGTGCTGATCATTTACAGACCACAGATTCTTCTTCCTCTGGCCCCCTCCCCTTCTCAGTTTTTCTTTTCTATGTAAAAGAATAAAAATCTCAATACCATGTAAGAGGCTTTAGATATTATATCACTTAGTCATCAGAACTAGAGACTTCATTAGCAGACTTTTTTCTACCAGCTTTTATCCCTTTCTCATTTTCTAGTTATGTTATCATATTTAATTAAAATATGTTCTGTAATTGCTGAGTAATACAGTTTTTTTCTTGTATCTGTCAAAAGGATGGCATAAGTAAGGAGGGGTATGGTATCTCACTCATGAAACTGTGAACGTAAGAGATATTACCAAGAAAAGATACTTGTAGCTCTAATGTTGCTGGGTTTTTTGTTTGTTTGTTTGTTTGTTTGTTTAGTGTTCACTAATTAATATTGAAATAAAGGTCTGGAAAGGACGGAAAATTCTCATGTTTCTATGTACTTCCTTTATGCAGTATTAGTCATCCTTATTGTTTTATTGTCAGAATATCGTTTAGAACTTGCACTGATAGCCAAACCAGCTTTTACTAACAAGGCTTTGTAGGTTCTAAATGAGATTTTCCTAGCAAAATCAGAAAAGTTAATCTTACTTTGTGCTTATTTTGGCCGTAAGAGAAATAAGCAGTAAAAGCATCCAGAATGCCATTTATTGAAATAGTTTTAAATTTATTTACAGGTATATTCTTAAATTTGTTTTGGTTTTAATCAAATGTGGTTTGTGACCAAGTACTATTAGATTAGATTATGCTCATTTCAGAATCAAAAAGTTCATGTAGAGAACTGCAGGTATGCACCTTTTATTCTTGGTTGTGTATTTAATTCTGGTTCAGCTGAATACTTAAGAATAATCATTGGTTGGCTATTTATTGCCACGGACATATGATCACAATATCTGGACTACTGAAATGCATTGCTTTAATTCTTTGCTTTTTTAGCATTTAATTTAGTCTTTTTTCCTCTTTGGAAGGGATGTATGAATGCTACTTCGGTAAAATATGTGAAACTTGGGAGCAGTGGTCATTTCTTCTAATTCTTTTCAGAGATTTGAAGGTACTTCTCTCTTACCCTGGAATAAGTACTTAAACTAAAATAGCCAATGCAAATTTGTATTTTGTAATGTTTCTACAAGAGAGAAACTAAAAGGCTATTTTTATAAAATCTGTACCTGCTGCTGTTTGGAGTTGCTTTTATGTAGAAAATGTACACAAATGTATCCCTGGATAAGACCTGAAAGCCAAAACTGGCATATTTTTGTAAAATAGAGCAATATAAGATGTTCTCTTCCATTGCCCATTTGTCCATGACAAGTTAAAGGAATCCAGTCTGATTTTAAAAATCCAAATTTCCCTTACTGCAGCTTTGTCTAATTCACCTTTAACTTACTGTATCCTGCTCAGTAAAGGGAACAATCTCGAGCACATGAGGACAGCAATACAGGCATGCATCTTAGCACTAAGCACACTCAGTTTTTATTTCCAAAGGATAATTTTAAAGATTATTTTATGATCCCTGAGTAAGTACCAGGCCGTTGTATCTTCCATCTGTCTGGCATACCCTGCTGAGTGAATGCTCATGTACAAGATCTCACAAATACTTAGGCGGAAGATGAGTTGTACTTCTCTTACTCTTCAGATATACTGTGGTTTCGTTCATTCTTTTCTGTTTGTTTTTCTGAATACAATTGAACTCCTTTCTTCTTCTACATCAGTACACCTGAAGCTATGAAATATAGTGGCTTCAAATTATTTCCAAGCCTGATATACTGTAGAAACATTGTGTGTCCTGAAAGATGAGACCAACCCCTCAGTTCTCCTGCTGCTGGTGCAACAGCTGTCCTGTGATGATGCACCTGGTTCTTCTTGGGATTCTTTTGTGTGAATTATGCATTTTGTATGAATTAAGTTCAGGACAGTCAAATGGTGTTATATGCTGTGTTAAAGTATTTTAGTAGAAGTTTCTATATTTAGTAGATATTCTGATGATTAAGTTTTATGGCAGAAGTTATTATTGTCACAACTTTTTTTTCTTTTTTATTTTCTTTTCATGACAATGTACTTGAGTATTGAGTGCCTATAAAGATTGCAGTGTTCTCACCCCAATACAAAGAGCTTATGGTTTCCAGTGTGTTGTATAAATGTTTGGACATCCATGGAATTTTTCCTTTAGTAGGTAGGGATTATGGTGATTTGGTCTCTCCTGTTGTAACTTGACTCTGTCTGTGCATTAAATATTGCAGCATCTCAGGTCCTTGCATTGTTAGCAAGAGAATCAGAAGTGAATCCTCAGCTGATAGTAGGCCCATGTCCCTGGTACTACACATAACTTATTCTTTTGTTTTGTGGTTTGCTTTGCTTTTTTTTTTACATTTAACTATCTCTATGATTACTGTTTAAATGCAGGTATGATTCCTGCACATTGCTATCAAGTTTTTGTCAGGCTACCTTTATTTATGACCTGAAGGGAGGCATGCATGGGGAAATATTTTTTTCAAGTTGTCTTCAAAAAAATAAACAGGTATCATACTCAGTCTTTTGAACTGTCATCTTCTCACAGCAGTCAGTCAGTCACCGTGTCACTGGATGGATGTTTTTATATTTTACACATTTCTATCATCTTTGCACAAAACTGAACTGTTTGGCATATTAGTTGTAAATCTGAGAAACGGTTTGTCAAATAAAAAAAAATCTTAGCTATGGGTAGGAAATGGTTGAAGAAGAGTTTGAAATCTCTGCCATCAAAGCTGAAATCCCCCTGTGAAGGCCTGAGGTGCAAATAAAGTTCAGTCTGGGAGTCTCACAGACCTGCATTCCTGGACATAATTGCCTTTCTGCACAGAGTACTTCTCATTCTTCACATTCAAAATCCAAAACGGGATTACTGATGATGCTAGTTTCTATCTTTACAAAAGCATTTCCTTGAAAATGGAAAAGCTTCTATATCCTCAGATTCTGAGCAGGAGGAAGGATCATGATTTAGCCCAGTGCTTTGTGTAAATAATTCTGGAAATGTTGATTGGAGCCAGGATTCTCCTCTCCTGGTCAGATTCCACCATGTCAAGAGCAATTTTTCTAACATTCTTAGACATGGGGAATTTGGTGTAACTCCAGTGCACAGCCCCTGTCGAAAACCTCTCCTTGAGATGATTTAATTCATAAATTCAATCTCTCAAGCCAAAGAATATATTAAAGCTATTAAATTTTAGTCTGTTATCATCACAATCAACATCATGTTTTTAATCAGAAGTGGCCAGAGACATTTGATCATTAAATAGCTTAATTTTGTCAGGATATTAAGCAGTTCCTGAGCATATCTAACTTAACCTTTTTAATAGCAGAATGAAGTAAAGAGATGCTTCCTTTGTAAAGCTCAGGTGGAAACCAACTGCTAAAACAGGTTCCTGTTTTGCCATAAAATGAGGACCCTGAACCTTGTGGGATTTGAACAGAAAGTGCATATTAGCCATTACTGTTGAGCCTCAGCACAACCTGCTGGCATAGCCACAAGCAAGAGACAGTTCTGCAGAGATAGTGCTGTTTCACTGGGCAGGGATGCACTAATGCACACTGGTCTTCAAGTGTCTCACTAGGAAGTATTCTCAGAACTATATCCACAGCAGATGTGGTGCTTAGGGACGTGGTTTAGGGGTGAGCTTGGCAGTGCTGGGTGAACAGCTGGACTTGATAATTTTAAAGGTCTTTTTCAGCCTAAAAGATACTGTGATTCTCTTCTTTCTTTTTTTTTTTTTTTTTTCCCCTCATGAAACACAAAAACTTGCCTTTGTTTTTAGGAACCATTTCTGTCTTTATTGGTCAGATTCTCCTTTGGTGCATTAGCAAAGATAAGAGGTGAAGCCATGGCTTCCCTTTAAGGATACAGAGCAGTGGGGAAAAGCCCAATGGAAGTTCTACATCAGCACACTCTAGGACTTTCAGTACTGTCTTTTAGGACCCTTACCTGTTTGGTAACTTGGTTTTGGTTCTATGGCTTGTTGACATTAACAGAGATGTTATGTAGTCCAGGATCCGAGAGTTACTATCCCAGATGCTAAAATCTAGAAAATACTGTCACTGCCCTTCTGTAAAAAAATTGTACTAATTAGATAGTAGAATAGTAATGTTTTAGTTTCTATGTAGAAACTATGCAAATTTTTTTCAGAAAAAATGTTTACAGTTGAATCGAAGTTGGGGTTTGTCACATATTATGAATGCAGTTGAACTAATTAGGGCGTGGGTGTTTTGAGTAGTGTACTAGATAAAAAAGAACAATTATTTTCAAGCCAGTGAATTATTGTTTCAAAAAGCATTATGTTCCTTTCCTTCTAGAGACTAAAATCTCTTTCTTGTGGTTTGTTTTGGCTCTTTGAACAACTTTTTAAGGCTAATTTGTCATAGATTTTGCACTGTGATTTTTTGTATTTAGTCTACTGAAACTATCTAACTTGAATAGCCCAAGGGACTAGTCAGGAAGCACAGAAATCAGAAAAACCTGAAGTTAGTACTTCAAGCTGAACCAGAAGAAGTAGAACTCAATTTTTGTTGAAAGAACAAAGTGAATATTTTTGCTGAAAGAAAAAAGAAATTTTTCCCCCAGCATTCTGCTTCTGTCTTAATAAATTGTGATTTCTGTATGTTTTGTGTAAAATAAGAAACAACATTTGAAATTTTGATGGTTGGATGTAGTTTAACAATCTCTGTGGGAAAGAATAGAGTTTCCTGAAAGGGAAATTCAACCTCCAGGTTAACTCTGAAGAGGTTTGAGCCATATTCTTCATTTAACAGTGATAGGGAAGGACATTTTCATGCATGCCCACTTCTGAGTTGATGGCAAACTGGTCTCAGGTTCAGATCAAGAAGAGGCTTTGCGCTGGCTCAGTGTGCTTGAGGCTACTGCACAAATTATGTTGTTCACAAAATTCATTTTAATATTATAGTAAGACAAGCAAAAAGTTGAACAGAAGCTTTATGGATGTCAGTAAGATGGTGATTGATCTGATTTCCCTTTTAATAGAGAAAAATAAGGAGAGATCATTTGAATTACACAAGTCAGTGAACCAGGTGAAAATCACTAGAAATTAGGGAACTCGTTGGTTACATTGAGACTCCTCAAGAATTTCTCAGCAGTATATAAGTTAAGCACTAAATTCCAGATGTACAAAACTCCATGTTAAATTTGTAATACACTTGATAATAGCTGTGTCTACAGGCACTACAAAACAGAATACAATCTATGCTAATTTATTAATTTGTTATGAACCAGCCACATGGGTAATGCTTTTTATATAAAAGTAGGGATCTTCAGCAGGCTCCTGCTGAGTTTTGGGAAAGTCCCCAAAAATTGCAATTCCAGCACATGTGAAGCTCAATGTGACTGCACAATTTTATTAGAATTTGGGGTTTTTAAGTAGAACTTCGATGCATAGTGTTTCACACCCCAATTGTCAGCAACAATGTTAACTATGCTGTTTTTAAAAGAAAAAAAAAAAATAAGGTGAAGGATTGTATTCCCCTGGTCTGCTCAATATGCATTTGATGAAAGTAGTTATTAATTTAGTGACTGAGAATGAGACTGAACCTGCTGTGAGAAGCAACAGAAGCTACCTTCCACAAATATCTAAAAATATGGTAACCGTGCCCGAGTACACAAGTTCCAGGTGTGATTTTGGAGACTTCACAAGTATTTCTGTTACGGAATATATATCTATCGTGTGGAAAAAATGGTCTAATCTCAGCTATAAATGCTGAGAATTACATATCACTTCCCTTCAAGCAATAAATGTTCTTTTGTCTATCTAGATTTTGTTACATGTTTTTCACAATAATTCCTTACAGTGCACTATGTCATTAAAATATCAAAATCCAGTAAGTCAGCTGGCAATAAATGGAAAAATAGAAATCCATAGCAAAGATTAGTGATATCTAAAAGTGGTTTATGGGTCCTAGTGGGATTCCTCCTTTTTTAACAACAAAGTGCAGAGTGAAAGAATATGCACAGCTTACTTTGTCTTCCTATTTCTTTTGATCCGAAAGAACAATCAGATAAGGCTGATTTCTGAAGACAGTTCAGAATGAACAGATCTCAGTTGCCCCCAGTGATAACCATCATTGTCAACAGGAGGCATTCCAGGTACTGACACTAGGGCCTTAAATGTTCAGATACTGAACATTTTATCTTTTATTTTAAAAACTACTGCTGGGAACTCTCTTTATAGAATGCAATGGATGATGAGTATTTAGAAGAAGAATGAACCCTGAAGGAGAATAAAGCTCAAGCCTCAGAGACTGTCACTGAACACCAGAAGGACAGAATAATTTAAGGTTACGGTGGGGAATTTCATGCACTCAGAAAAGCTGAAGCTGTGAAAAATGGAATGATAGAACTCAGGAGTTACAGTCTACAAAACGAAAATTAAAATTATTTAAAGGCCCTGGCCCTAATAGGCTTTTGTCCAGATTAGAGAACATTCTGTCAGAGTTCAGCAACCCTAATGCTTTTTCGTAGGGGAGGCTAAGACCTGCAATATGTTGAGATGATGATGATGATCAGAGTTGAGGTGTCTGGATTACACCGGTATGCAAAAATGCTAATAGCTGCCTTCTGTAAGCCATGTCATTTAGAAGTGCTATCAGTCCCTCTACACGCCATCTTCAGCTCTCTATCTTTGAAGAAAGTATTGATTTTTGACAGCGTGGCAACTTGGTTTTACATGACTCAGATATGTTGTACAAAGCTCACTGAACAAGGCACAATGCCAGGCAGTTGCTATGAAAACTGATTGTTTACAAATGTAAAAGTTATACTATTTTTCTGGTTTAAGGGTAATAAGATCTCACCTGCTGCACAATGCTGCTGATTTTTTTTAATTAGTAATTAAGTGTCTTTGTAATTATCTAAGTTGCTAATGATAGCTTAACACACCTCAAAAATATAAAAAATGTACTACTATCATTAATCAAGGATAACTAACTTTTAAATGAGCAGATGCTAATGAATTAGTGATCAGAGTTTTTTTTTATGCACTTATTCCTCATCTATTAATCTTTTAAATAGTTTTCTCTGTCTAATAGACCTGGGTACTGAATCTAAACTGAATACTGTGCCCCCACTGGCGCCATTGTTGCTTTCATAGGTTTTGGATGAAGGCCTTTCTCTGTTTTTACTATCACAACTGGAGCAGAGTTTAAATTTCAGAGGGTTTCCAAATAGGACCTCCATTAACATATGTGTACCCTTGACAGAGAAGAGAAATATGGAGTTGTTACAGATTGAGCTGTTATTTGTGAACATGTGGGCAACAAAGCATACTGTTATTTGTGAACATGTGGGCAACACTTCTTTTGTTTAAATCTAAAGCAGTCTTAAAATTATATAATTTTTTGCTAGTATCTGGGCAGACGAGTAGAAGGTAGTGAATCTTGTAATCCAATAGGATTTTTCAGTGTTGATATACCACCAAATTCAAGTGCTAATGAGTTGATGGCCAGGTTTGTGATTATGAATGTCTGTGAGTAATAAAGATAAATTTAAACATATATTTGAAAGTCACAGACATTGAGAAGTAGAACTAAAGGTCTCTTCTCTTTTTCCACCCTCCAATACATGGATTTGTTCCTTGATCCTTACACCAGTTTCTACTCGTGTGAGAAGTGCATGGCTTTTAGCACACATTCAGTGGGTCTCCATGTGTTGGCTCTCCCTATAATCACTCTTGAGGCCACACTGCCCACTTTTCTAAGCACACAGGAATGCCTGGTTTTCCCCAAGTCTCCTTTCTTGGTAAATTACTGCCAGTTCTGACCTGCAAGGAAAATGCAATTCCATAACTTTCACATATATACCTCAAAATTGATGGAAGTCTTTCTGCAGGCAGATCAGAGCAAGTCAAGTTAGGAAGCACCAGGTTACTTTTGGGAATTCCATGTGTGTCTCTCTGGCATTCATTTTTTCTCTCACCCAGCAGTGATATCTGTTAGGTAATGTTCCAGGAACACAGTTGTAAACAAAGAGTTGTACACAATGGGAACATAATTACTTGGCACTCTGCACAAAAAAGGTTGCAATAATGGCAGGTGTGGAATATGATTTCTCATTTATGTATCTTGAAACAATTTTTTCAAATGCAAATGTAATGTACCAGGTGCAAAAGTAAAACGAATAATCTCTTTGGCTCATTGTGTTTTACAAAACAGTTTCTGAATAGATGTGCATGAAGGCAATTGAAAACACGTTGGGAATACCTGTAAACTTTAAGATGGGTTCTAGGTTACACAGAATTCGATTTGTGATGGTGAAACACATTTTAAACAGAAGCACCTAAATTGTAAATCTGAAGAGACTGTTCTCTTTAAATAAGCATAATCCAAATTTTAACCAGATGGGACTTTTAGAATTTTACAAGATTTGTGTGTATTGAGCAGATAAGCTTGACCATTATGCTGTTCTGCTAGCAAACATGCACCATTAGGTAACTGGAGTATGAAACTGTTCTGTGGGCTTATATAAAACTAGAGAGCATCTTGCATTTAAAATATGTAGAGCAAAAACCTGCTGCAAAACACCTCCATATTCCCCCCACTCCAAAATGCCAAAGCTCTCTTTATATAGAAAGTCTTTATCAATGACACTGATCTGAAAGCTCACCTTGCTGATCTTTTTTCATAACTGCAATGCCTGTATGTTGCTTTAATTTTTATGTAAAGTTATACAGTGTTGACATATTCTGTAGCCCTTCTATGACAGGGCAGTATGAAAACCTTTCTTTCCATGCCTACCAAAGAAAACCTTGGGGTTAAATGACAGGGCTCTACCAGTGATTTGTCTGTCACAGAGAACTGTAAATTGTAGCCTGTCTCCAGGATAGTGTTTAGACACATTCTGAGATTAATGGTTTTGCATAGACACTTTGGACTTCAAATGATTTTGAGATAAGCTCCATCAAGAAGATTCTTCCAGTTTGAACTCAACTGAAAGTGCTTTGCATTTCAGCTATGTTTACATGTAACTTTGTTGGTACAGAACAGATAGAGTCTGATGTAAAAATGAAATGGTGTTTCATAAGTTCCAGACTACATAAAAATTCTCACCTTCAGTTTAATTCTTCGTGACAGATTTCTTTTCTTATGGCAGTTCTTAACACTTTCAGATAACAGACAGTACTGAGACATCTTATTTACTTGACTGAGCAAATCATATCTTGTCTCTTAAAGGAGCACAACTAGGAAGGAAAGTCTGTATCCTAAATTTGGGGGAGAGGAAACTAAGTTGTATTAATCTCCTGAGAAATCCATTTAAGAATGTGATCATTCATTCACTTTTCAGAATCTGAATTAGTAATTGATATGTGTTCTGCAGCAAATGAGATATTATAATACAGGAACTCTAACTTTAGACAAAGGTAATAATAAAGTTTCTTTTTTGTTTAATGGGGAAATGAGAAAATGTTTGTCAGAAAAATGCAGTGAAAGGAGACATTCCTTTTTCATGTATTCTGCAGTCTCCTGAGTAAAAAAAAAAGGGGACAAAACCCCACCCCTTATTATTATTAAGTGGTTTTCAGTTTTTTTAATAGGTACTGAAGATTGTATGTAGAATAGTATACAGTCGGGTGCCACAGCAGTGCTGGAGCCATTGCAGAATGAGCATTATAAGCTAAATATTTCTACCTTAAGTAACCTGAAGTTACTGCCTCTTCCTCTGGGCTAAGAAATACAGTCCTTTATTAAAGATATATTGCATTATTGACCAGATATACACCTCCAAACTCTGACAGCTTGTGGACCCCTTGTGTTACCTGGAGTAGGAATTTTCCTGTTGGATGGCACCCTGTGTCTGCCTTGTTCACCTTAGGATCAGTGCAGCTACATAACATCAGCTTTCTGACTCATATCATGTGATTAGAGAAAAAAGCTCTTCTTTGCAAAGAAGATATGCAGATTTATAGAAACATCTTCATGATTTTTTCATTTTAGTGTTAAAGTTTTTATGTACAATATCTGTGATTCTTGTTTATAATGTATGTGACTGAAACATTGGTTAAGATACACAGAAGACTGAGATGGATTTGAATAGCAGGTTGTTAACTTAATACACCAAATATTAGATGGAGTCTGTGCAGGAAGTTACAGGACTCCTTCCATAACATCTCACAGTAAATGCATAGTGTCTTCAGCCACCTGCTAGTAAATGCTCTTTCTCCTCTGTGTCAGGTAAATAACGCAGAAGCTTTTCACTACAGGTAACAAAGACCTCACATTGCTGAAGGACCAGTATCCACTAGGAGAATGCATTGTAATTCCAAAGTATGGGACCAAATCAACAGGAATTTTTTTCATAGTGGGCACAGGTCCAGGCTTCCTAGTGACTGATCAGAAGCCATACTCTTTAAAAGTCATTTTTAAAAGTAAAGTTTTCTTCCACGACATTTTAAGGCAGCTAGATCCAAACTGAAACCAATTTGGGTGTGACAACTGGATAGATCTGCAAAGCTCTGGGACTGAGCTCCTGTAGCAGAATTACAGTTCAGAGTTTGTGTTACAATTAGAAGTGAGGGGCTCCTGAAGCCCTGAATGATGAATGCAGAAAATTAATTTGTAAGCCTCTATTTCCCTTTGTCAGAGAGGAGAAGCCAGTTTTGTGTTAGTCAGTAACATGTTTGATTTTTTCTTTAGAGACTGAGTTGCTGACATGAGGCAACCTGCGATTGCCTTCACTTGCTGAAAACTGGATAGGCAAGCGATTATTTCAGTTTAAAAAAATCCAACCCAAAACTCCAACATAATATACTAGTGTCAAAATAATTCAACTGTAATAGCTTAACTTGTTTGTTTTATTTACACCTTTTTTTTTTAAACAACAAGAGCTGAAGTTCATAAAAAATTTAAAGCACTAATAAGGGTATGTAAAAAATCCTATTTTGAATGTGATTAGTGCATGTCCCTTGCTAATGTCAGCAGTTATTTTGAGTGGAGAGCATTTGTAAGATCTGGCAGAGAACTCTTGAAATGTCAGGAGGGTAAGAGGAAGCATAGCTGAAGCCAAATACATATATAAATATGTTAGAGGATTTTAATAGTAAGTCCATCATTTTTTAAAATACAAGATGTCTTGAAACTGACGTGGTTGATCATAATTCCCCTCCCATGTCATAGGTATTGCGCAGACATGACACAGTTGTATTTTAGAAAGAAGCTTGATTTCCTTGTAACCTGAGTAAAGAGCTTGTTATCCCTTTCTCTTCATGTTTACTGATAGTTAATTGTTAAACAGGTGTTGTTAAACAGCACATTTCTCTCTACTTCTAAGAACTGTCTTATACTTACGTAATTTCTTTCTGACAGAAAAATCATCAAGATTTGCCTCAAAATACTTAAGGTTTACATTCTGTCTTACATACCAAAAAATGTACCCATTCAAACCCTCCTGGAAGCTGTAAAGGGAAGGGCAGTTCTTTGACAGCATTGTTCCCAAGCTCAGGAACAGTGCTGTTATCATTTTGTTTGATACAGTAGTATCTGCATACTTGCCAGGTATACTTTATTAACAATATTTTCACATGAAATATGGGTCAGATTTGTATGCAGAAGTATTTCAAGCACATCTTTCATCTCATGAGGATTCTCATTTTCTGTGCTGTTTCTGATAACTGATTATATATTTTTGTTTGCATAGTGCCAGGAAAGCTTCTGAGTCATTATTGGTGCAAAACTTGATACCTCTTAAGATTAAATAATTTAGCTTTTCAGTAGTGCAGGAATAGCACTTTCCTCTTCGATAAACATTGTGCTCATAGATTTCTTGTCATCCAAGCTCATTTTAAATTACACATTCTGTAGAGTTTTTTGTTTGCTGGATGGGTGTTTTCTAAAAGTCTCCTACCTAGTTCCCATTGTAAATCCCATAGTTTTCACTCCCACAGTGAGTCCTGTGCCCTCTGTACTTATCAGTTCTGGTGTCTTTGCATCAGAACTCTGTCCTCAGATATTATTCTGAATACCTACGATTAAGGTCTCTTTAGAAAGACTCGAGGCATTGGGTTCACCAGGAAGAGAAATCCTCCAAACACATTCCCAGTATCCTTTTCTCGAGGTGATTGAAAAATTACAGGAATTATACCCATTTTACAGATATTACTTACTTCATTGCTTTCTTGGTTTACAGGAAAGGTAATTTTCATCTTTTAAAAGTAGATCAGGTTATGGAAAACTACACTCAGAGTTGACAAAATAGACCATCCAGGTAAACAAATGACATACTAATGCCCAAAAAAACAACTCTAAGTCCTCCTCAATTGCAGTGCATGTTCTGAGAATTAAAATATAGGATTTATTGATAGTCCAATCTATTTCTGCTTAAAATAGAAATGACAGGATATGATGGGAAATTAAAAAGAAGAATAAGTAGTAGCTTAATTTTATGAATGTAATCAGCAATTTTAAATGAGATGCATTTTTATTGTTTTGAAACATTTTTTGAGTGATTTTTTTCAATGTTTCCTTAGAAATACATAGCAATTAAAAATTCTGCTTGCTGCCAAAAGATGGAGGATTTGAATAAAAATAAATAGATAAGTAAGGTCAGTAAAAAAACTTATAGAACATTATCAAATTTTAGCACATCCAAAGTCTGACCTAATTTTTTTTTTAAATCTGTTTTTAAATATGCTCTCAGCCTCACAATCTTGCCAAAATTAAAATTGCAATGCAAATTTAAAAAAAAATAAAAAAGAGCAATGCGGCCAGATCGCATTAATGCGATTTCCTTTTTGCATTTGCAGGTAAATCTCATTTTACTGTTACTTCCTCCTTGTGCTAAATACTTCAATATATAAATATAACATTCTGAAGCATTTTCAAAGTCTGACTCTCCTTTGCACTGCTACAGAAATACAGCAGGCAGACAGTTAGAAGGCTTGTATGCTCCCAAAGAAAAGTCTACTGTTATGAAAATATATGTGCAAATTCCATTCCACCTTGTGAATTTATTTTACAGATTTATTTCAAAATAGTGTTTCTTTGGTTCAGATAATTACTCTGTGAAATTTCAGCTACGTAATATCAGAATCTTTGGATAAATAGTAGTTTGAGTTTAAAGCTGTATGAGCTAAAAAAAAAGGGGGGGGGGGAAGACAAAACACCAGACCATTTCTTTTTGTTGCATTTTATTCATACAGAATATTAGGAATTTTATTGTTGATGAAGCTAAAAATGAGAGAAGATTGATGTCAGAAGGCAGATCTTTTTGTATTGGTGTGAAAGAAAAATGGCTCACATAAAAATAAATAAGCTTGGAACTGTAAAAATATTGAATATAAAAACATTTTTTGTGAGAGAATAGGAATTTATATTTTTAATGGGGAATGGATAATGGTATAAGACTGATTGAGAAATTGCTCATGTCAAAGTACTTTTTTCAAGAGAAATTACTACAAGGCAAAACTAGGGCAGGGTTCTGAAAAATTAAAAAAAAAGCAAAAGAGAACTGAATTTAGGCTCTAAATACAGATTGAAACCCCTTATAGTAGGCCTGATATTTAAAAAGTGCTTAACACTCGAGTTTTCCCATTGAGATCAGTGTTTAGAACAACCAAATATGAATATAGACATTTAACTGGAGGCTCCTATTTTCAAGATGCTTGATTAATATCTTGATAAATGAAACAATATCAAAGAAACAAAGGCAATCTGTAGAGGAAGGATTTGTTGCTGTGTTCTTCATCTGAATCCATGGACAATCCAGAATAAGAGACTTAGGAAGATTTCAAGGTGGCATTAGCAAGAAGGAAAGACAAAAGTCTGTCACTTTTCAAAATGAGTTGACTTGGAAAATATATCAGACATTAATTAAGAGGACCACAAGTGTTGAAACGAGGCAGTAAACCAGGTCAAGATGTGCTGGAGTCTGGGGAAAGAAGTCTAGAGAGAGGGAGCCAAAATGGAAAGAAAAAAGATGCCATAGTAGGAAAATCCCCACCAGTATTTAGAGTTCATGTGAAAGCAGAATTTGTTCTCAAAAAATGCTGCTATAGCACACTATTATTTGCCTACACATTTTGAGTGTTCTCTGGGCCATGATTGTAAAATACAGATATTTTTGAGATACATGTCTGTGATATGAATACATAGTATTATAAGGAAGTGAGAGGCTTAGGCAATGAATCTCCTCTTTTTCTGTTCCATATGGCATTCCTGATCTTTACTTGACCAAGTAAGTAATGAATATATCTTACAATAACTTGACTTAAAAAAATACATAGAAAAGCCTTTGGAAATTCTTTATACATAAATTTGCAGAATTTGTAGTGTGCCATTTTGCAGTTTAGCAGATTGGCTTTCAAGGCACTTGGCCCACACTAATCTTTGAACCCAACAGAAAAAGAACACTGCTGTTGCATTTGTATTGCAGCACAGTGAATATATATTGCTAACAAGCTGGATATTTTGGTTTTTCTGAGGGAGTTCAGAAACTGCTAATAGCTTGGTAACAAAACACTTAAATATTATTATAGTGTTGTATAGCTTGTCAAACAAAAAGCATGCATTAAATTTTAATTTCCCAAAATAATCAGAATTATGTGACTCTGACTATGTACTTGTCCAGCTCATCTACCTGCTCTGCTACTCATTGCAATCTTTAGTACGGCTATACTTCTGTTGATTTTGTAGAACTAGAAAATTTTCTTCAAGAAAATAGGCTGAAGTCTGGTTCCTTCTGAGATGTCAAATACCTACTTTATTATAGCGAGAAAGTGACAGTCAATTTAAACCAGAATTTATTGAGAACATTAAGAGCTGGAAGGGCTTTGGCTAATCACTGTAATGTCCTCAACAAATGGTAAATGAAAGCATGAGGAAATTGAGTTAACACAAGTTAAAAGTTCACATACTTACTGAATTGTATTAAAAACCCTATAACCTAATTAAATTATCTAAAACTACTCATTTCAGTCTGTCCTGTTATTCTAGCGAATGCATATGATGATATTTTCTTAGATGTGTAACAGTTGACAGCTTTAGCCTGAGTCAGATAAAAAGCCAATGAACAAGATCAAAGGATTAATTATTTACTAATCTGCAATAATCTGAATAGTTACACTTTATGATGAAAAAAATTTTGCATTGATGCTTCTTTATATTCTTCATACTTTTAGCTTAAAAGATCAGTGTTGTCCAAGCTTGAATACATGGATAAAATGTATCCATTTCTCCTCCTTTATGGAATTTTTGGGGGAAATGCAAGAGAGGGTAAAGTAGTATGCAGCATGTATTTGGCTATAGGCATGCATTTCGGGTATGCTGACTGCAAAAGCTGCATTTTAGCTGCATTAGGTACCCTCACAATGCTTAAAGATCCTTTAAATGCCTAGATTTTATAGTAAGATGAAACATTAAAGATCATGTTTTCTGAGTTTTATGTTAATTTACTGGAGTAAAATCTTTCAATTCTTTGTTTTGGTTTTAAAATAAAGGAAGAAAATTACTAGTATAACTGGGAAATTTTCTGCAACTCCTCTTACAGATTATTGAAAATAATGGGCAAAGAAACTTTGTGTGTGTGTGTGCTTTCAGCTTATGGCTTAGGAATTTGTATGTGAAATTGATAGGCAGATCTTTTGGTGTATATGAGAAATTTGTCTCAGTAGTCAGATATGTACATAAAGTATCATCCTCAATTCTAGCAGCACAGAGGACTGTTTCAAGAGAAGAAAATTTGGCTAGTGAACAGCAGAATTTTTTTCAATTTGGAGAGTTTTTGGCTTTATATATTTTCTTGCTCTGCTTCCCTGAAATGAAGAAAATCATGCAGAATACAGCTCATCCTTTGACTAACCACAGGGAACAGAACCTCCATCTGAATACCTTTTCCTTGTAAAAGTCAAGCACTACAGAGGAGTCATCTCTGTCACCTAACACACGAGTGTCTAAGGACAGTTACTGAGGATGGCACAAGAAAGAGACAGTTTTCACCTCTAGGGGAAAAAATAAGAGATAGTGTGACTGTAAAAATGTATCAAGGTGGCATTCCAACGACATTCAAATTGGATGCAGGAAGTTCCACATTTTATTTCACCTTGAGATACATCCTTCTCAGCAAGAAATAGGGCATTACACATTTATTTCTAACTGGTTGCTAAAAGAGAAAAGCAAAAGAAATTATACTCCCACCCATAGAAAAAGAATTATTGTATTAAGTGAGGGGACCTGTCCACTCCTATTCTAAGTGCTTATTGTCCAAAAAGAAAGGATATCATTGATTGTTTATTGCTGACACCAAGATGAAAGAAATTGTGTCAATTTGGCTCTCTGATGATTAGTTTAACATTAAGGTTTATTGACAAAAAAATAAAAAGCATTATCCTTTTTTTTTCCCCTAAAGTATTTCATACTTTTTCTCCATTTAAAACAAAGAAGCATAAACTGTATGCATGTGTATGTAAGTACGTTCTATATGTAGGTACAAACATAATATGTATTTGGAATAATTAATATTTTTTCTGTGTAGCAGAGAACTGTTTTTCTCACACACACCACCTCCAAATAGACAAATAAATGAAAAGTAAACAGCCTACACTATCAATACCCAGCATTTCTGAATAACCTGAAAGTAGCTTTAGGGAAACATAAAAATAAGAATAAGTTTATTTCTTGTAAATGGAGAAAGCACTTAATTTGAAATGGAGATATTTATATATGTTTTCCGCTATGAAACAGATAAAATCTCAACAATTTTTCAGTCTGAAGTGAATGAAAGGGAAAAGTCTCTTGGAGCACAGACCAGCTCAGAAAGCCTGTTACAGTCGGAGATGTTGACCAAACCCAGAGCAACTTTCAAATCTGTAGTGTAATCTGAAAGCATGAAGAATTATTCCATTGAATGATCATTTTGGAGTGGATTTTTTCCCCGCTTCAATATGAATGCAAAGAGGTTTTTTTAACAAATTAGAAGGAAAGAATAATGTCTTACAGCTCTGAAGTGCTTTCTGAAATTCCAGCATCTGTAATAGGTAATCAAATTGCCTTCACTTTGGCGGTGAGCTGCCCGCCCTCGGTGATGAATGCTGTGTATCCTTCGGTCCTGAGCCATCTCTGTGGCTGAAAATTCCTCTGAAATCAATGTAAAGCTGGGCTGATGGCTAATGCAATGAGGAACAGCCTCTAAAACTCAAAATTCCTTATGCGGCTCTCAAGCAAAAATAGAAACTGCTTTTGAAACCATTTCACAAAAGACATTTGTAGATATTTTAGTGGGATTTCCCAAGGTCTTTTATCTTAGTACTTTTTCTTTGGGTTGTCCGAGTGTAGGTCAAAAATCCTTCACTGAGGGTGAAGGTCAAAAATCCTTTCACTTCACCCACAGGAGCATATGAGCTTTACCTCTCTGTGCTTTCACAGCATTATGCAATTGCTGTGAGTACCATGTAACGCAGAAAAAACCCCGTATTTTCTAGTATATAGGTTATATTAAAGCAATAGGACATAGTGTCAGATTTCTTAGAAGTAAATTCTAATAATGGCTTACATAAAAATGAGAGTATTTGTTTCTCTTAGCTCTAAATTTAAGTGTTGCAGGATCTATAAGTATCTCTGATTGCTGCATAGACATTCATCATGCTGAAATGATTTGCCATGCCCAAACAAGCTTAAACAATATGAAATTTTAAAGATACTTCTGTGAGCTCATTCTTTAATTTTACTAAAATAATGAAAAGCATATATTACTTTAGTTCTCAAAGCACTGAAATGCAATTCATATGAAGTGTTCATTTTCTACACATATGTGGTAATGTTGTACATAGAATTAAAAGCTGTTCCTTTTTTTCATATTTAGTTTTTCCTTTTTTACACATTTTGCAATAAGATGCATGAAACTGTTAAAATTTTACCAAACTTTCTAGACTTTGTCTATACTTTTGTCCATCTAATATATGAACATTGAATATTGCACATATGCAATATGAGCTAAATAAGGATATTTGTTGTTAACAGGCAACAGTGAAGTAACAATTTGAATATACATCTATGTGTGTTCAGATAACAGTCAAAATTAAAATAAGTAGCTAAATAAAAAACTTTAGTATAATGAGAACAAAATAAACAGATTAAAGTTTTTTTTTTAATGGCTATATTCTAACAAAAGAAAATTATTCCACCATTATTTATGAAAATCAAGTTACAGCAAACTATGAATTTTATTTATTAATTTTCTGGCTGCCATTTAGGTATCTTGTTTTAATTAAACATTCAAACTTGTTTTAATTTTTCTCAGAAATGAAACATTTTTTTTTTTAGTAAAGGACTATCCAGAATCACTTCTGTAATACTGAGCACTGCAATGAGTTTGATGTGACAATTCCCTTTTTATGTATTATATTTATTTTCTCTGTTAATAGAACCCATTTTGTAGGCAATGTCAGGCTGCTCTTGGTGGATTTCCATCCAGATAATAAGACATTTCCAAAATCACCATCCAGAACATCTTAGCAAATGTTTTTTCTTTATTTTTTTAAATTAATTTAGTTTTATATTTTTCTCTTTTATTTCTCCAGCACTTCTCTCATCTCTCGAGTGCTCTTCTTCTCCCACTTGTCTATATGCAGTTACTAGGATTAAGAGTTTATTCTCTGTTAATGTAGAATTATTCAGGTATATGAGATCCCTGATTTTTTTCTTTTTTGAATTAATAGATATTCAAGGAAAAGTGTGTTTGGTCTGAGGGGTTTTTGACTTTTTTCTTCCCCCTGAAAGTACATATAACATTAAAACACATAATTTATGTGGATTTACACTGGGAATTAAATTATGAACTACTACTTCTGCTTTGGGAATTTCTGTAAGAACATTCTAGGGGTTTGGCTAGTAAATTCAATTAGCTATCTGTACTGACAGGAATGCAGAGCACTGCATATGCAAAGATTCCTCTGATTTTAAAAAATAAGTATTCAGTCTGAGATGTTTATCTGCACAGATTTACCTGACAGATCTATAAATTTCTGCTACTTTTAATGGGCCTTCTTGTGGGACTCAGGATTCTGCACACTTAGGTAACTAAACTCATAGTAAACAAACTGGAAGGTTTTTAAACATAGGGACTGCATTACTGATATCAAACATATTTTCTTTTTGTTGTAAATATACCACCGGTTTTTAAAATAAATTTATTTTTCATGTAATAAGCATCTGCCCTTATGTTGTCGCTTTCAGACAATTAAGTCTGAAGAGATGTTACTGAAATAAGTTCTTTGTTAACATGTAATGCCACAGCTGATATCTGTGAACAGTAATACATTGCAGGGTGTGTTTGATTCTCAAAACCAACCCATGTGCCTGTTAAGCACTGGAGCCCTTTGTCCTGTGAATTCTGAGTGTGTACTGTACCACAATGCTGTAGCTGAGGATGATATTAATATTAATGAAGGATGGAAGCTGAGAAATAGAGACCCATTCTTTGCCCAGCCCCCTACAAGCTAAATCCATTAGTATGGAGAAAGCAGCATTAATAAACAAGGAGGACAAAATAGCTCTCAATGCAGGGACAGTTTTGTGTGACCTTTGCTACGATAAACTTGTAGTTGGTCACTGTGAGGCTCTGAGCTGACCTCTGCAGCACTGTTAAATCTGATGTAACCAGAGAGAAATGTCACCAGTGCTCCATGCACAACTTCAGGGTTTCAAGCAGCTGAGCTTTAGGGGAAAAAAATGTTGAGTTTCTCTGTTTGTATATTGTTATACTGATTGCAAAAGAGTTTTATCCAGGGATCTCAAGTGTAAATCTATAGAAAATTACTTGTCAGGGTCATTAGGGAAAAGGTGTCGTTCATTGCTTTGTAATAGAAATGGGTACTTTTGTGCTGTAATATGCATAAAGACAATACTGACTCAGGATCCAAATTGCTTCTGGACATCCACCAGAAGAATTATTTTTAATTGTTAAGGCTCAACATAGTCCCAACAGATTTCAGCATCTAAAGAATTATTCATCTCCTGATCAAGTTTATACTTCAAGACAATGAGAAATTGCTTGGAGATTAAATACTATACTCCTGATGCATTGCAGGTCTGCTGAGAACAGTATTTTCATGAGTTTTGAGAGCTGCAAAACTTTCAGAACTCTTTTTCTTTCCGCAGTCTATGGTTGGGGGGAAGAAAAGAAAAAAAAGGCATAGAAAGTATTATTGGTTTTATTCATTCCTAAGATTGCACAAATGAAGCTTTAAATGTAGCTTCCACAGCTATCATTTTATCAAGCTCCATGGCCAGGCAGAGGAGTTCTGAGTAGTTATGAATGTCCCAGAAAAGTGACAGAAGCATTCTTGCATTTTAGTGTGTGTATAGCATAGAAATTGCAATAGTGACAGTATCTTGATGCTTCAAATCCCAAATGGTTCTTGAAACTGAGGTAATTAATGGTGTAGGAAAAGGCTATAAAGGAGGCAAGTACTAATTTTTAAGTGAAGTTTAAGTAATCTTTGTGCAAAAGTGCAGGCAGTGTATAGTGACCCTGGGAGAAGGGTTAGGTGTGATCCCCTAAAGCAGAAGTTAGGTGCTAGCCTCACTTCTTCCCCAAAACTGTTTCATATATAGAGCTACTCTAGCAGTTTTAAAACCCTACATTTCTATTTCTGCTCCTCTGAGTATTTGCTTTTTGTGTACAGCCTAAGAGAGCTTGTTTGTGGTTAAAGAGTCTTTGACAACCCTGCACTTCAGAGATTCCCAGGTTTTCCAGGAATTGCATTTCCAGTTTCACCCAAATCCTAGCTTGTAGCTTTTTTTTTCCAAAACAGCTGAATTTGCTTTTGGTTTTGCCACAACTCCTCCATGTTCCCAGCGTTAATATTGTTGCCTGATGTGGGGAAATACAGACATAGTCCTACTTCAGATTGCAGTGAAAACATAAAATATGACCCTTTTGGAGCAGGGTGGAAGTCCTGCAGTATTTGTAACAGTGAGTCTGTCACTAGGCAATATAGCTGGGCTCTGAAGAAATTTCCCTGTGTATATTTTCCTTCTTATGCATTATTAATGCTGCTTTTTAGATCCAATCTAGTTACCCCTCCTTTTTTTTTTTTTTTTTTTTTTCTCCTCCCAATACTTCTGTTTAGTTCTCTCTCTGGACTCTAGCTAGCTGCTTCAACAGGCTGATGGAGACTGCTTCTCAGGAACTCATCATCTCAGCAGGATACTTCACTCTTCCTGTAGCACCATCTCTGCTGCAGGAGGAAGGGCAGTGTCCTTCCCTGGGTTTAGTCAGCAACAGTTGTGGTAAATACTTTTCAAATGAAAGTATTTTTTTATATATCTTCAAGTGCTAAAATGGATCTAGATGACAAAAGACAGGTTCAGATCTAAAGGAAAGAAGTGAAATATCATTAATATTGATAAAGTGAGACTCAGATAAATTTGGGTATTCTGAATCCTTTTCATTCCATTCCAATCTGCTGAAAAATCTTAGTCATGCTGTGGAGGTAAATAAATAACTCAAACTACAAATAAATAAAAACAAAACACCTCACTTTGTTAATTTTAGGCCATTTCAAATTAAAACCATGATAACTTCATGAATACTACCTCAAAAGAATTTTTTAATATTTCTTTCTGCACTGTTTCTACTATCTGCTGCCTTTTATGACCAACAAAAAAAATGATAACCAAATCATTTCATCACATCTGGGCAGGAATGTGACTGAAAAGATCCATTCTGGATGCCTTGAGAAAGATCGTCATTCACAAAATGACTTGTAATGTATGCTTATCCTATTGTCTGAATGATATGTTCTGAATGATATTAAATGTTACCTTAGTAAGTCTGAGGCCTGAAATATTTTAAGTAAATGGTGTCAGAAAAAAAAAGAGGGAAACTGGAAACAGTCAAGGAAGAAAAATAAGTTAATTTTATCTCATCTCATTTATCTGATTGCTATTTCCTTGAGTATGCAAACCTAGAACCCTTACTTAACCGTATCTTTATGGCTAGCAAAATTCTTGTACTAATGAAATGCATTTAAAAACACTGTTACAAGCAAGAGAATAGCAATTGGTATTGTGTGTTAATCAGCTGGAGTACAGCCCTTGGGTCTCCTATCTGGAACTGAAGTCTCCCACTGCCTATGTCCAGCCTCCCAACTCTTCTGGAATAAATCCTCTGCCTTACAGCTGATAAACTGCTGAGCTCCCTTTCTTTGAGTAATCAGTATGACTAAGGCCTTCGTGCCTCTCTGAAAACACTCTCCTTCTTAAAGCTGGTTCCTTGGCACTAAGAACTTCATAAGCATTATTTTACAATGAGGAATGTAATTATATAGATATTAACAATATTAACTTGTTTATAATATGAGGAAGGCATCAAAATTGTTATTATGTTTTATAACTTTTTTTCTTATCCCTATCCTAATTCCTTCCTGTGGAAAACACACATCCTTTTCTACCCATTGTGTTGTTTCTGTTAGCAATTATATCAACTTATTGTCTGTCAGGTGGAGAAAGCTGGTTGGCTCTTCAGCAACAGCACACCATAGGTTGTTTGGATTAGGATATTTCAATAATAGTACAGCTGTGCCACCAAGCTGAAGTATGTCACCTTGGTAACATGCTTAGCTTTCATCAGCCTTAGATCCTTTATTCACTCCTGAGCCCAGTTTTAGCTCATTTTTGAATACAATCCACTATGGCTCAAGACCAGCTGTTTCTCCACTTGTTTAAGTGAAATCCATATTTCTCCTCATGCCTCAATAACTTGTTTTCTTGTCAGACCTAAATTAGTCATGCAGGTGCCACAATGCCCACATTAGAAAAGGATACCTATTATAGAATCATTCTCTTTTTTAAACCCATATTTTCAGTGGCATTTTCTGAAGACTCTTTAAAGACTAATAGAGGGTTTCTTCATTCAGAAGTAACTTCCAGTATATTTTTTCATGGTGCACTCCTGTATTAAAAAGTACTGCAGTCTTTCCAATACTGCAATTAAAAGATATTACAGATGGATCAGAAAAGATGTGTATCTTTAGCTATCACTTCTGTAGCTTTTCTTTTTAAAAAATGTACAAATTGTACACAGGATATGTTTTTAAAATATCAAGTTTTTTCAGAGGAAAATGAATCAGAAATTTAAAAATCATCACTACATCAGTAAGAAAGGGATCAAAACTTTTTTTGAAAGTAAATTTCTGGTTTTACTTTATCTCTGTTCTTTAAATTTATACTTTTCCAATCAGTCTTTTTATGTAAGAACTTTGAATATTATCAGTAAAATTAGATAAAACACTTATCTTTCCACGTGGTTAATATTAATACAAGAATATAGGAGGTATATATTATGTAAAAGTAGAATTTCTATATGTAAAATGTCTGCATTAATGAATATGTACCTACAGTACAGGAATATGATATATCTTCATTTGGAAAGGATTATGTAAGGTTCTGGCATTAAAAGAGACTTGATTAAAAAATGTAATGAACTTTTGGTTTTGTTATGATACAGAGAAAATAATTTCAGCTAGATTTTAGCCTTTCACAAAACTAAGGAACATGTGGGAGCTACCAAGTCCAATTTCTTTTGTTTTACTGTGGGAATTGGATGTTACTGTATGTAAATCACCAAAGAGTTTTGACTCTTCATTTCAATATTCTGAAAGAAAAGGTAGGAAATACAAAAGTAATTTTTAAGGAAAACTGTACTGATAATTTTGCATGATAGGAAAACTACAGGGCTGGTTTCTAAGCTCAATCAAGGGTGATATTTGTACTTGACAAGTATCGACTTTTTATAAGTAGAGGTTTAAAACTGCATAAGCAAAAAGGTTCTGTTCAGATCAGCATCCTTGTGGGAGAAAGGGGTTCTATTTCACAATCTGTGAATGTTGTTTTCTGATCCTGAGAGATAACATGAAATTTGAATCTCTTGAATTTAACTTACAGAAACAGTAATAGGACCCTTTTTACAAAATGAAAGAATTATAAATACATGATTGCATGGTTATAAGAAAAAGTAGTAATATCAGAAAGGCAAATACATCTGGTGGACTCAAATATTAGCAGGAGACAAAGATGAAAAGAAGAAGATGCTTTTGGTACCTATGCTGTTTTATGCTTTGATTTATGTAATGATTTAGATTTGGTACACAGAATAAGGACTCGGTTTTTAGCCTTCTCTTTTATTTAAAAAATACTTTTATTCATAATGTGCTAAAGGGATGTTGACCATGCTAATACAATTAATCTGAGATGTGCATTAAATTATTTTTCTTATCAGCAATCATGAAAACGTAAGGAGTATGAATAAATATCTTACTAAAAAAAAAGTTTGGTTTTTTTTACATAATTGTGCCTTTAACTTTAATGGTTAATAAAAACATGAAATGGCATGAATTGTAAAGTATTCCTAAAAACAAAAGGTAAACAAGCTTTTACATTGGTAAAACTGATAGCAATCTCATTTATCCATAAAATTCAGGAAAAATCCCTAATTTTTCCAGGGATCTGTAAGTGAATCAAATTCTTTAAATCATGAAACTTATATTACACCTCCATTCCTTTAAAAAATAAGTAAATAAATGGGAGAAGTGGAGAGGGAGAGAGCAAGAAACTTACTTAAATCTCCCAGGATTAGTTTAGGATTATTACTACTCTGTCGTTTAGGAATTGGTAAACAAATTTCAAGGTACAAATCCCCTGAGAGAGAAGTTGTCTTTTGTAATTTTTTTTTTCTAAATTCAGGCTCACTTTTTGGTTTTTTCTGGTTTCAAATGTAATAGGAAGGATTAGTTTCCCTGTTTTACTGTGAGCAATCCAATAAAAAAAGAAATGCAAAATAATCATTTAAACAGCCTATGTTCATATTTTAAATGGCAAAATTCCTCATGCTTTGTTTCCATTTTAAACCTGTGTGTTTTTATTTTATTTTCCTTCCTGCACAAAAATAAAATAGTTCCTCTTGGTTTTCTTTTCATGCTTTTTTTTCACCTCAGAGTGACCAATGTGATCCTGAGAACAAACCTTAAATGATTGATCCAAATGCAGATAATTCTTAAAAAGTAAATGGCTTTTACTTCCTTCTTGAGGAGCTGCTGGCTCTCCTGGGTGAATCACTTAAACCCTAATGTTTCTAGATTTAAAAAATATTGCTAATCTAGGCTGAATCATTAGACTAATACTCAACTATCATGCACAAGTTATGTGCATTTCTTAGATAAGCCTTTAAAAATAACCACTCTGGTGGAACACTGGGTTTGTGTAAGAAAGAAGCACTGGACATGGTTTCACTGCAGTCCATGCTCCAGATGCTGCCTGGCTAAGCTAGACACCTTTTTTCTCCTAGTTTGGGTGAGTCTTTTACCTCATCTGTGCCTTGATTGGCTCCTCAGTGAAATAAAGATAGTGACATTCTAGCCACTGATCCTGTTTTTAAATGCCTGTTTTCTCAAACAACTTCTAAAATGGACTTTCCTATCTTCATACTTGATAATGGTACTGGTGATAATCATAAGGAAGAGAATGCTATTATGTGAAAAATGCTTATTTTTATTTTATGTGTCTGGAATGATAAAGGATATTCATGGTGTATTGCATTTCAGCAACTGGATTTACTGAATCTGTTATTTAACATGATCTTTGAAAAATAAGTAATGGGAAGAAGTCTTCATATGTATTTGAATCTATGTATTTAAAAAAGAGGCACAAGTCATTGCTCCATTCAGGCTAAGTCTTCACTGTAAATGGTAATCAGCATCACTTAACATTGGATGTGTAGCTTAAAACTATAAAGAATTTTTCTGGGACATCACCTCTTTTTCACCTGTGCTAAGCACAGCTACAAAACCTTTAGTCTTTTCTCTTGGAGAAACATAGTTAATTCTGTGGTTGGCCCAATGTTTTATATCCTGTCACCACAATGGTAGGTAAAGGATGATGATAAAAAGCACTTGAAATTCCTAGAAACTGATCAAATTTGATTACAATGAAATGCATTCTACTGTATTTTATGTTTTGATGTGAAACTAATTTTTATGGAATCATTTTTGAGCCAGAAAATTTAAAATTTCTACTGAAAATACCATCAGAGGTTTAATCATAATAGCATAAATACAGCATGGTAAAAGATAAACCAAAGAAGTTTGCAAATTCCTGTGAAAGCTATGCTATGCACAGGACAGAGGGATGAATAGATAGACTGACAGGTAGCTAGGTGCATATCAGACATTATAAGGTGTAATTGCCATAGAGCAAAGGAATGTGTGATGGGAAATCAGATGTGTGTGTTAATGAAGTAGGGAAATCATATACATTTAAGAGTTGTTCATCTTTCATTCACATGGATGTGTAAATACACAGCATAATAGTACCTGACAAAGAGCTAAGAGGAGGGTTAACATCCAGTATGAGGTGGAGTGTTTAATGGATGAACTTAAAAGCAGATAACAATATAGCATCCCATGTATACTTTCATAATTGCGCGTTCCCCCAGAGATAATGGATATCATTATCAGCGGCGCCTGTCCTAAGAAACTTGGCAAGGTTATGATTGTTTGTTACAGCTTTGGTTATATTAACATACACATTAATATTTATAAATATTTGATGTCATGTTAATTTTTCATATAAGATGATTTATGTAATGCTGCTGTGCCCTGTTAGAGGGCATTTGCAGTGTGCCTCATAAGGGAAGAGAATTGATGCATGTTCTTTAAGAGGACTTGCCTGTGTATTACAGTGCTCACAGTGCATTATTCTGGAGAACAGTGATTTAAGGATAAATTATCTGAATTGCAGATACACTCCATTAACATTTTAAATAAAATATAAAGAAAAGACCACTATTGGAAAAAAACCGATAATATCATCATGGGGTTTGGGGATGGGGGGGGGATGTTCTAAATAGTGAGGCTGCTGTGTTTGACGTATATTCCAAGACCTTTTTTTGTATATGGGGAGAAATTAATAATTACATTAATGACATAGTTGCAAACATTTGGGCAGAAATTTTCCATCAACATTGAAAATAATTATTGAAGAAATAATAATCGTAGATATTTCCATCTTTGATGACAGAGGTTACTATAAATCCAACTGCCAGAAAACATAAAATTTAGCTATGTCTAAAGCAGTAAGTATTACTTCAGAAGTGACAGAAATGTAAGTAATTATACTGTTCAATTGGAATATTTCTTACTAATAACTGGAAGCACAATCACAAATTATAAATCTGTGAATTAGTGAATATACAAACAAGTGCGATAAAAGGATATCGCAAATTGTAGGGGGGGGTCTTTTGACAAGTGTAGCTTCATTTGACAAATGTAGTTTAGTTTGGCTTATTCATACTACTTCACACTTCCAGGAAAAGCCTTACAGGATATGTATATAAACAGTAAAATGTGCATGATAGGTAATGTCACTGCAGCACATTTCCTGCTAAGCCTTTGGGAAATGGACAAAAACCTTTTTTGTGCATTCCCATGGACTTGCAAGTTTAGTGCAGTGGTATCACATAAATGTATTTGTTCATATATGTATTCTTCTGCAGAGTCACATTATTGACCTATTTATTTTACTTTTTTTATACTTGGATTACAAAACAAAAGGAATAAGCAAACAGTTAAGAAGGAAAAAAAAAACTCACAGGAGTTATTTATATTATATCTTGTTAATTTGTTAACAATGTAATTGAAGTCGCAACTTCAAGAACTGCTTTATACTGATGTGATAATTTGTTTGGTTGTCTATAATGCATGGTGTTAATATTGGGCTGTTTCATTGACAGAATGTAATTTCAAATCCAGACTTCATATAAATACTGCTTTGAATGATTGAAAGTCTCATGCTCCTGAAATCCTGCGCATTCCTATGGGACATAATCCTAGAAGGATCTGCAGGGTGCTGGCACATCCCTGAAACAAGTAGCAATAAGCATCTTCCTGACTGAGTCAGGAGAACTGAGTTTTTGTTTCTACCCTCTGGTTACCAGATTTCCAAAATTGCTCAGCTGATACTCCATAAAAATTAACATCAGAATTTGGTAGAATTTGGTAGTCAAGTCTGCTAGCCCCAAGTTAGTAAAATATTCTTTTAGATCTGAATGCAAAACATTCATTACCATTAAAAAAATCATATCTTCATGGGTTCTTTTTCAAGGTTATAGATTATAAAAAAAACCCCCAAGAATAACTCCCAAAATATACATTAATGAGCTCTAATTGCAGAAGTATAAGGTGATAGGGAACTATGACCATCTTTGATTTGATAATTCCATCACAATGGCAGTCACTTTTCTTAAGGTATTTTGATTTTGTCTTTTGAGTAGTAGTATGTGCAGTTAGTGTGGTTAGTAGGAAGCAGTGACTCCAGATTTTGGCTCTGCCTCTCAGGTTTTCTGTGTTGTGTCAGACCAGTTATTTAGGGTGGCTGTCTCTAACTTCATATCCTATTTTACATACGTCTGCTCATTATTCTTCTGCCTTAATCTAGTTATGCAAACAACTTCTGTAGCTTTTACAGAGGCAGCAATCACAGAAAACAGCTCATCCCTTCTAAAATAGCTAACAGTGCTGGGACAAGGTACCCATTTCTTTCCATTCTTTGTGCGGAAGTTAAGTGCAAAAAAATCCAGCCTCACTATGGAGCTATTTTTGTGATAATAAAAATGAACCTTTGGCAATATGCAGAGAATCCCTTTGCTCTGCTATCACAGGATACCTATCTGTTATTTTGTTTGATCCCACAAAAGTACCATCTTTTTTCCTGCTGCTTCTGAGGGGTTTCCTGACGGAGGAGTTTGTTTCTCAATATCTGTCACCAGGGCACTTTCAAATCAAGGTATATATAAACTAAGTATTATTTCAGAACTCAGAAATTACAAAACTGGCTCTTTCAAAAAGTGGACAAGATCGATGAATAATTTGTTTCTGAGATATGACCTACAGTTTTTCTTACTAGATAATTTTTTTGCATTATAATTTCTATTATCAATCTTTATTATTATATCTATAAAGTAGGTTTTTAACACAGATGACGCTGTTTTGCATGTCAGCATTTAACAGCATTTAACAGCTGGGAATCTGTTCCAGATTAGTTAATCTGGAAACAACAATAATGTTTTCTATCTTGTAGTCAGCACCTGATCAAAGTAACAGCAGTATACAGGACCATTTGCCCAGGAGGAAAGAGAAAAACTAAAGATTTTAGCTCAGTATGGATGTTTCAAAAACCATATCTTTATAGCTTCAGATTGAATCGCTAAAATAGATTATCTGCGAAACTTCTCTGGAAGTTGTTTTACAAGTAGTGTCAAAATAAAGGTTTGTTATCAGTCTTAACAACAGAAAGCCAATGCATTTTTTTGTATCACTCAGATTGCACATGTCATGTATCTCTGCTTTACAGTAAATCTCTGGAATCTCTATGACCTGCACCACAATTATCCAAACATCTACCTTGGTAACTGCAAAGTCTTTTGGCTTTTGAAGTCAGATGATAGCATTTCACATCTAGGACTTTAAGTCATAGATGTGAATGAACAGTATCTCTTGATTTTGGGACCATCTGTTTATAAATTATTGCCTCTGCTTGTCCTAAGAAATATGAGCACACCTTCAAAACCACATCTTTTCTATTACATAGGTTCTTGCCTTTGAGAATAATACTGCAATGAATTTGTGATTGGATTTGGTCAACAAAATTTATCATCTTTAAAATAAAATAAAAACTGGCAGCACTTTGACCCAGAATTGGATTAGACAATGTAGTGATGAGTGTTGTGTAAGATCCAATGCTGGATTTAGGCTACTATTTGTTAAGTCCTCTTTTCAATTTTCGGTACCAAATGAGAATTTCATCAGAGTTAACTACCATGGAAGGGGAGGGTGAGAAGGAATTACAGAGAATCTCTGGGCTGGAACATGATTAAGTAGTCATACAACACAATAACTGAAACGACAGTGGACATTAATTGGTCTTCTCTGTGGGAAATGCCAGTGTGGGCAGAGGATGATGACAGTGAGAAGAAATAGCACATTTGTACAAAATATAAGCACATATTGTTTAATGAAAATCTTAGAATAAATTTGATCATTTTTAATGTTAAGATTGATTTATACAGGGTTTTAAAAATGACTCTCTATTAGGCCAACTGTTGAGAGCATTATTAGAAGAGGATTTCACACAAAAGGCAAGTGTAAAATTAACTAAAATATTTCATTAGGTTTTTTTGACCACTAAAAATTATTGTTCTTAATAACTTATTTTATTGATGAAATCCTAGTGTTTCCTACGAAGAATGTGCAAAGGCAACACTTTTACATTTTCATTACCCAATTTGCGAGAAATTCAAACAACAAACAAAAATCATATATAATGACAAGTACATTGAATAATTAGAGAAGAAAAAGTGTAAGTAGATCTTGAGTTTTGCTAATACCAAAGCATGGCATTTGCAGTATATGTTTGCATGGCTTCTAGCCTTTTAAGAGTCTGAGTGCTGAAAGCCTGCCTGATGGGTGATCATAGCTGTGTGTGCAGTAAGAGGAGCCAAGGAGGCACACTCCATATTTTAGCTATGAGCATGGAAGCAAGCATCCTATGTTCTGTGTAGTGTGAAGTACAGCAGTATCATTGCAGTTAGCAGCTAATTTCAGAGTTTAAAAATTCGCACATGTCAAGAGAAGTGATTCAGTAAGACTTTCTTGTGTGAATCATTTTTCCCTTTTTATTTTTTTCAGTTGTAATATTGAGCAGTGGGTAGAATTAAAGATACCCAGGTAAGAACACATGTAGCAGAGTGCACCGGAGCAAAGAATGCAATAAAACTACTGTTGAGAAGTTGCTGTCAAAGTGTTTTTGTGCAAGGGAGAGGTTCACTAAGTGATGATACATTTAGACTGGAGATGCTTTCCAGCTAAGAGAGGTCTGGAATGTGTTCTTAATTTATAAAATAAAAGGTGGATTAAAGTCCTACACTGTCCGTGATATTACACTATAACAGACTAAATGTTGGTCACACTAATGAAAGGAAGACAATAAGTATACAAAATAACAATACTGATTTTAAGCAAGGGGTGATTTTAAAAATTCATTTAAATAAAATATTCTAGTGAATAAAAAAGCTACAAGTACTCAGTACAAATCACAGTAAAATACAAATACCAGTAAAATATTTAACATTTCATTATAAAATGGTAATATATACTGTAAAAATACACAAACATGAGTTATTAATGCATTGATGGAGAGGCATGCAGCTGTAACTGACATTTCTATACAACGGCAACAAAGAAAGGTGACTGATTCCTTCCCATATACTTAGAAAAAATGTTTTGAAGTAGGAAAATAGTTAATGGAGCCATGGCAAGGTAAATTTAAAAACTGGTTCTTTCCACAGCATAACTTTTGGATAGATTTTTATTAAGTATTTTTAAAGCTGCTGCTGTTATAAAGTGAAGTAGCTAGTAAGTGGTACAAAGGGAAATTAGTAAAGCCATGCTATTTTATTCTAACCAAAGTGTTTCAAACTATTATATTAGTCTTCTTATATTAGTCTTCTCTTAATCTGAACTGATTCATTAATTTATTTTTTTATTCTAGATTTTTTTTTCCTGTTTATAAATAGTTTATTTTGGGTTTTTGTCTTTTGAGGATTTTTGTAAGAAATATTAAATATTCAGATTCATGCTTGTTGTTCTGATATCTGGGGTTTTTATAAGCTATACCACATATAATGTGGAAATTCAGAGATAAGTGGGGGGGAGGCCAAGTTTAAGCAGCGTTCAATATAGTGTGAAAATCAGCCTGCATGTTGGTTATGACGAGGAACGTTTCCTCTAATTTCATCAATGATTGTACTCAGACTCACAAGTCAGCACAGCTAATCAAAGAAAGCCCCATAATAAAATTCCCATTTCTCTTCCTTGGCAAGCACAGGCAAAGCAACAATCTGGTGAAACAAAACTAGGAAGCAGGGTCAGGAGAATAAAAAACACTAGCAGAGAGAAGGATATAGCATTTTGAGCACTAACATTTTGAACATGGGGCTCATGTGATACATTGTTTTCAGGATGGTAAGCACTGCTGATACTTTTCCTCTTGTTCATTCAGCTCTTCCTCTAGATATTTTTGCAATTATATAGAATATATATTATTCTATTTTTTATTTTCCACCACATGTAGAAATATAGCTAGGAATATTGTACCTTAATGTACAATATATTCTACTGCAAGTTTGTGGCAAAGTGCTGAGAGGTTATACAAAGAATATTCAAAAGAGTAACTTCTTTTATCCTTTGGTGAGCTAAGTTACAAAACAGATTTTAGAAAAAAGTGTGAGATACACCAAACTAAGAAATCTCAAATCTATCAGCTCAGTACTAAATGTTTGGCACAGCTGAATGAGAAAATTGCCTAAAAGGGTTTAGAACCAACTATTTTTGAATACATAGTTTCAAAAATTTGACTGTTGCCCTAAATTTTTTTTTCCTTTTCTTGAGAATTATATTTTAAAATTAAACCTGCTTTCTGCTAGGCCATCTCCTCCCATTTTGCAACATTCAGAGTTAGTGCAGAAAAGGAAGATTTTAAGTCACTTGTGTGAAGTTAGGTGAAGGCTAAAACGGTCCTAGAAAATCTGCCACTCATTTTCTGGTTATTTTTAATTAAATGGGTTAGAATGATGCCACAAGGGCTACTCAAAGAGCCAAGGTTAAGTTAAATCACTTCGCTGATAGTGGTACAGTGTAGAAATTTCTTTTAATGCAAACCTTACCAGCTGACAACCAGCAGCAGTGAAGAGGTACAGTGGGGCTAAGGACTGGATAATGTCCCCTGCTGGGAAGGAAATGTCTTCTTTGGAAGGTAAGGTTTCTGAAGATACTGTCTGAACTAAGTATTTCTCGTTTAAAAATTGAAAAAATTTTGTCTCAGCCATTCTGTCTAGTTTCTGAAAGGACACTTTAATTTAAAATAAAAAGAGTTTCTTTTTCAACTGTAGTCTGTGCTGGTCCCAGCACAGTCATATTTTAGTGAGCCGATGCCCACACATCTCCTGTGGTCAATTAAAGTGTAAAACTGCAGAGGAAGTATTGCAAGCATGAGAGAGCATTAAGAGGAATTTGAAGTGGACAAAGCTGTGGAAAAAAGTCCAGAGCTTAAGTAAGGAGGATTTGTGTCTGACATATGTGAACTGGAGGGGATGTACTTGGGAAGACCTAGTGAATGTCCTCAGGGAAGCTGACTGAGTGATCACTGATTTAGTCTGATGTCCAAACAGAAAAAATAAAGAGAGAAGAGGACTGTTTCATGTAGAACTGAAACAGAATAATGGAGATCTTTAAAGTGACCAGGGAAAGAGAGTGTGAATCAGTTTGCTAATGCAAACTTTTTTTTTTTCAACTCACAAATGAAAAGTCTTCCTTCAATTTGATTATGTAACTTTGGTTAGCATTTTACTTTCGGATTTGGTTGGGCTTTTTTCCCCTAAGAACAACATTTCAAACTGAAAGTTGGTATTTATTTTATTGTAATATATTCCAAAGCTAAGAATTTAAAAGAAACTCACAGCTGAAAGGGAACAGAAAGAGACTAGAGAGATGTTCCTTCCATTCGTCTACATCATAAAATTTATTAGTTGATAAAGATTTGTTGACCAAAGGCTAAAATTTCTTAGTACTTACTGTGAGTGCAAATTTTTAATCACCAAAGAAGCTGGTTTGTTTTTTTTTTTTTTGCTCAGCACTTATAAGAATAAAAAAAATTAATATTAAAATTTGCAAAATTATATTCTGTAATTAAGCAACAGCAAATTGTGGGTGCCTGTGAAATATTATTTCTGTGGGGGTTTTATATTTAATTGAATTTATTTTTATTTAATGAAACAATTGCCTCATGCACAGAGTGGCTCTGAAAGGAACCAGCAGTCTGTACCAAAAGGGTTTTCCTTAGAATCTTTTCTCCTGAAGCTGAAAAGTATTGCTGTATGATTGTGATGGATTGCAAGGCAAAAGGTGGTTTCCTGGTTAGGGAACATGGCATGTCACCTGAAGAGCAGAGCAATCAGTTTGCATCCACTAAAGGTTTTTATGTGGTTAGGGGTGAGTAGCTCAAGCCCAATGTTATCAGTTGGCTCTGCTGGGCTAGACATTTTCTAGAAACGTTGCCAATGCTCTGCAACAAAGTGTTTTCTGTCTCAGGCCTCCTTGTGGATTTCAAATTAGGCACACAATATTTCTGTGCTATTCAAACAATTCTAGAGTTTGTATTCTGGGCCCCAGTAGGTTTCTTTTTGATGTAAAATACTAAAACATCATGTCAACAGTAGCACAGAACTGCCTGTGACAGAACTGATGATATTTCTACAGAATTACAGAATACCCTGAGTTGGAAGGGACCCACAAAGGATCATCAAAGTCCAACTCCTTTTTATTCAATGAATAATTCTGCATGTAGTAAGGAAGTTCAGGCAAAATCTATTGATTGTAGGGGATAAAACTAAATAGTGATTAACAATCTTTCCTCTAACTAAGACTGGCCATTACATAAACTACGTATTTGATCATCAGAGTATCCTTATAATAGAGCAGGATACAGAATTACAGTTACATGGGCAGCCTTGATTATTAATGACATTGATTGGTTATTGATGGATATAGCAATCTCATTGCTCTTTGCATATCGCTTCTTATTTTAGGGTGTACTAAGTATATGTCAAAATAGCTTGGAATTTACATGAGGATTAACACATGCAGATGTACTTCCTGAAGCCAAAGTAGTTCTTACACATATAGAAAACAGAAAAATGAGACATTTTATTAGCAGAGACATGGAACCTATTATCAAATTACCAAAGGAAGTGGTGTGTGAATTTGATTATTGCCAATGTTGTTAGTTATTTGTATTGCCGTGGCTTCGATGAGCACTCAGACTGTGAGAGCTCTCAGACACGCTGCATTAGACGTAGCATAAATGGAAAAAGACTTTTCCTGCTTCCAGGGAACTTTACTATCTAAGCATTAAACAAAAGCAACAAGGCAGTGCAGCTAATGGCAGCACAGCAGCATAAGGAGTGCTGGTCAGCACAATCACAAATACTGTCCAAGCTTTTTGAATTTACCCTGGGAAAGAAAATCTCTAAGAACAATTTCTCCCAAGTATCATGGGAGAGGAATTGTGGAGAAAAAAAAAAAAAAGCAGAGAGCTGCATTTCAAACTTTAGGAGCTGGCAACAGCTACTGGTATCATATGCCAGGTTGACATGGGTGTTGAGCTCTTGACAGGAAGAAAGCAGTGACTGGCAGGAAGGAAAAGGGCAAATGGAGGATCCTTAAAATGAAGATGAGTAGCTAAAGTTTGGTACTAGAGAAGAGGCTGCCAGAGGAAGAAAGTGCTATTGCCACAGTGCCCAAAATGGCCAAAGTGGCAGGCTGTCCAAATACAGCCTTTACAGCTACACTCGAGAAAGTCATAAGCCACATAAAACTGAATCTATAGGTGTTTTTTAGCTTGGTGTTTTTTCATTTCCATGATGTAATTCTTTCTGACAGATACTACAAGTTTATTGTTCTGAGATTATTTTGAGAACTATTTATTTTATAATGGAAAAATATAAATGCAGAGCTCTAGTTTTGCCAGCACACAAGCTATAGATTTCTTCTGCTGTTTCTTTATGATTTTCCATTTCTTTATGACTGGTGTAAGAACAGAAAAGCTGTATTTTTATAATGTGCATATGCAAAGGGTTTCACCAGTTTTCTACAAGTACTGAATATTTAGGAAAGAGGAACTATAAGCTTCCAAGAAGATTTATGTTGTAAAATGAAGCTACTTAGAACTACTTTCCTTTCTGTTTTGCCTTGTTGCAAGTCTTGTTCACAGAATGGTGGTAGAGATTTTCTCTGATTTGGCAAATATTAGAACTGACATTAGTGCTGAACTGGGATTTAAGTTTTCTAAGATTCAACCCTTTTGTCTGAATTCAGAGACTTGCTGTGATATCATCAACATATCATAGGTGTTTAGTGGTCTGATAACAATTCTGACTTTTAAAAGATCCTGCCATTTCATCTTCTATTGAAAGCTTTGATGAATGCACTATTGTGGATGTAATCTTGATACAACATAATTCAGGAGAAGTAAAGTAGAATCAGACATGCTCTGTACAAATACACTGCCATTAATCAGCAATACAAATATTGCACTGCTATGGTTGGAGCTGAGAAGTGAAAATACGAAGATAGAGAAAGCAAAAGTGTGTTTTCTTTTGTCATCCTCCGTTCTACTTCATTTTTCAATATTTAAATTCTGGAAAAAACGGAACAGAGAAAAATCATACATCCAGAAGTTGTGGGTGTTTCAACACCACCTCACCTAATATAGGTGGTGTTTAATAGACAACTGAAAGAAAACACAAAGAGAAGGTTGAAAGCATATGATGGGAGGGACTACAGAAGTCCAAATTTGTAACAGTCTCAAAACTGTATCAGCTGTTGGTGGTTCTCTAATGCTGAGGTGAAATATGTAAAAGAATACAGAGTCCCACTCAAACTGTGATGCTTGCGCATATGGAAGACATGTTCTGAATCTGAGATGAATATCAAAGAATCCAAGTTTGCATCACTTTAAGTAGCTGAAATCAGTTCTGTTCTGAACTGCTGTTTGAGGTCACAATTACATTGTAGACAATTTGTGTGTGTGTGTAATTATCACTGAAAACATTTGGAGTTTCCATATATAGTTTCTAGTGTTTTAAGAACTCTAGACATTGAATTCCATTTAGTTCAGTTTTAAAAAAAAAAAGCAAAACAAAACTGTACTTTTATTGCCATAAATGAGATGTTCTGCGTTTGTTTGAGAAGTAGTTGTGTATAAAAAAGAAAACCACAGTTATTTTCTCTGATTCACTCATACAGTTGGAAAAAGGACACAAGCTTTCAGATACAGAGTTCCTTCATCAGAATCCTCCATAAGTTGTGATAAAAAAGGGTTTTCATTAAAAAGATAATACTTGGCAGGGGAAGTGAATATATATGTTTATATTTTTTTAATTTAATAAAGAAGCACTGAAACATCCAAAGCTTTTGTGAAATCAAGGGGGGAAAGAGTTCTGTCTTGAAGCTGAAAAGACCCAGAAAGTTGTGAACTTAACTGGTATTTTTTTTTATCATATCAAGTTCCATAGAGTCTGTGTGTACACAGAGAGGTTGTAGCCCCATGGTAAATGTGTGATGTGCCTGTGTAAGGCTCAATAATCCAGCTCTTCTGAGGCAACTCCTGTGATTCCAAACCTTTGAGCCACTTCAAAGGACTCCTGTTTTAAAAAGTATCAAAGACATGCTGGGGAAAAAAAAAATTATCCTCTGAATAGAGGACAGTACCTGTCCAGTGGTCCTAAAGAAAAGTAACTGGCATCGTATGGAGTAGGCAATATTTAGCCCACAATAAATACTCAGTTTAGCATTTGCAGTCCCATGACATACCAAGGCATTTGTACTGTTAGAAAAAGAAAGGGAGAATTCCCTCTGCCAGATACAAATCAGTACTTATTTCTGGAACATCCATGCTGCCATTCAGGAAACAAGAAAACCTCTTCCCAACAACCTAGAAAACACAAGACTTCAATACAAAAGTGTCTATTCTCTGCCAAACAAGTGTTAGAAAACAAAAACAAAATTTAAAAAGAACACTTTTTTAAGTGTGAGGGGGTTTTTATTGTGGAATAGATATGCATGAGCGCTTTAAAAGCGGAAAAATACCAAGAATAGTTTAACAAGCACAGTACATGTAATAGTCCAAATAAAATAGATGTTGTAACAGTGCTCACTTGGAGCAATCTGCCCCACCTCCATCATGACTTTAATGTTTTGTGTATATCAATAAAACCAATGAGCCACAGTATTGTGTGCTTTCCTTTCTGGAAGCGAAGGCACCAGCGTGAGTTTTTAATATATGTACATGTTTTTTATAAACAACACATACATTAGTGAAGATATTTCAGGATCTTGTGGTGCAGCCTTTCTGAGCTAGGGCAAAATTATTAGACTTTGAATTTCCGTTTGTAGGAAAGTTCTGTAAACACCTCCAGCTACTATTTATTTGTAGGCTGCTACAATTATGCCATATATGATTTGATTATTAGGGTTAGCAGGACCATGGCTAATGGAATCAGTATCATGGCTACAGCAAGCTTTGTGAATTCTCCCTGCCAGTTTTCTGCATAACTACACTTGTGTCACTCACACGGCACAGGGGTACTCTAACAATTAATTGTAAACCAGAGGGAAACTTTTAATGGACCTCTTCTTGAGATCTCATGTTAAAAAAAGAAAAGTTCCCATGAGTGAAGTATAAGTTAGCTTTTCCAGGGGGGAAAAAAGGAATGAATTACATTTCTCTTCTTGTCCTTTAAATGAATAGCATAGTTTGGGTGAAATTATCAGGCAATTGCATGCCTTTTATGCAGATAATGCTATTTGATGAAAGCGGTGTTTTGATCTGCTGAGGATAATACAGATCCAGGGTTGGATTCATTGGTAAGAGTAAAGCTGTCTTCTGTGATAACTTCATCTCAGCATGAGGTCAGACGGGGAAAACTGGGATGGGGGATTAAAAAATGACACAGTCGGAGCAGTATTCAGTTCCCTGCTGTGCTCCTGGCTGCACACTATAGCTTATGTTTCTGATCTGTTATGGTATTGTCTGCTTTTCTCTCCCAGAGCAGAAAGAGATTGCTTAAAACTTTTCTTTTTTCAGCTAGAGGGATTAGTTCAGTGCAGCTTTTTTAATTAAAGAAACTGTATCTTTTTCAATGTAATTTAAAGCTGTACAAGAAGGCCATCAGCATTCATAACTTAGCACTATTACCTGTAACAAAGCCTAGTCATTCATTTTACATTCAGAAGAAGAAATCACTATTAAGATTTTTTGAGGGTTAAAATTTGATAATTGGCCATACAATTGAAAGAATCACAGTAAACCATTGTCTCCTAAGAGTTTTCTGTGAAGGAACTTCTGACAGTTTTGCTGTTAGTTTATCTGGGTTTTCTTAATTAAATCTCTGTGACATCAGAATGGTGATGTAAAAATATTGTGATATGTGGAAATATATCTGAGCATATTTTTTTCACAAAAAAAATGAATACAAAAATACTCCCAAATATTAAAATGGCATCCACAGAACATAAGCAATGTTTGTTTCAGAACAGTATTTCCACTCAACAGAATTTCTAAATATGTAACTAGTACCTTTATTAATAAGTAATAATATGCAAATAACTGACACATATTTATGGTACCTAAAATGATCGATGTGTATATAAGGTTATAGATGTAGATGTGTGTTTATGTATAGATGTGTGTATATGTATGTCTGTATTCATAAAGACACATATAGACTTTTATACAGATGGATATACACACAGTTACATATATTTTTCAGCTTAGAGAGTTGAATTTACAGCACAATTTAATCAAGGTTAATAGCTAAAACCTTCAAATGTTTCAAATAAGGCCCATATGGTGATCACTTTACAAAGCATACAGGGACTGTGCTTAGGTTGCAACATACACATTTCCAACTAAATTCCATGCCAGATCAATTAGAAACAGTTCTCCTGAGCAGACAGGAACAAACACAGATTGTTACCACTCCGCTGCCTGAACTCTTGTCTTCCAGGAATGAAAGCAGTCATCTTGAATACAACATATTTTACTACTAACAGCTTAAGATAATTTTTTGAAAACTAGTAGCATTTTAATAAAATCTTTGTTTCAGCACATAAGAGCAATTAACATCCGAATTATGACAATAAAATAGCTGATTGCTATTAGAACTTTTGGTCAGAGAGGTATTTTTCCCAAACTGCATTTGTTAGTGATGTCCCCTGCTAGAAGGAGTACATGGCACAAGAAAAGGAAAAAAGAAAGAAAAAGACAACAGAAAAGCACTTCTGGTTTCTTTTTTCCTGATGCAATGGGTTTTTCTTTAAATCATCTTTTCTGTACATTTCCTAAATTTGAAATTTTTTCTGGTGGAATTTCTTATTATTTTTTTAGATATGTCTTTTAGCTAGAAAGCTGGAAAGGAAAACAAAAATGTTAATTATGACTATGAAGCTTAGGTAAAACAAGGCCTCTTTCTTCTTGTAAAAATCATAAATTCTGAATGTGACTTGATTACGTAAACTTCTGTATGTACATATAAGCTTCTGAATTGCTACAAATATTCTGCATTCCTCCTGTTAAAATAAAATACAGATAGTTACCCCCAGCTAGAGTTGCTGGGAAAGTGTTATGCCAGCAAACACAAATCTTATATTTTTCATGGCCATGTGTACTAACTCACACAATGATGGCAATAACGGCGCTTTGTGATGGCTCCTACTTATGAATACAAGGTGATTAAAATGATTATGTGCTTCTGTTTAAGGCCATAAGTTTAGCTCAGGCAGTAGTTCCTAATGCGGTGTTAACACAATATGAAAGGCATTTTTGTATTCCAAATCGTATGCAAACTCCTT